>JASPKZ010007538.1:0-112500 GCA_030220185.1 Diploptera punctata | reverse complement strand
AAAAATTATACCAACTTCGAGCTATGCTGTAGAGAGTATCAAATCCAAAGGCCTACTGTAACATTGCATAGGTCTCAGTTGAAGATTTTTTGAGACAAAATCTGAAAAGCTGAATTTCAAAGCAGCATATTGTTCACCTCCATTGGAACTGAACATGTCACAGCATACAGTTAAGATATGACGAGAAGACGAGCGTAAGGAATGCGTGACATAATACTAGAATCGTAGCATTTCTATTGCATACAGCTTACAAGGAAACTGTTAACTACTGCATGCGGAAACCTACCTTGAAATTTCTCTCAGAGAAGTGTTGTGATGTACCAAAAAATGATCTCCCGTTTTTAATTGCAAGGCACAAAAATCGAAGCCATAATCCAGCAATGGCAAGCCACTGTCCGGAGCAGGTATGCATTCCTGCGTGAGTTAGCGGAGTGGAGTGAGGCGGGACGGCGAGTAGTGAGGGTTATCGAGTCTGCCAATACAGGAGTTGTATTATTTCGTTATAATTTAAATGAGAGATTTGACGCTGGATTTTAGAGCCTTAAGTTAAAAACGGCACTTTTTTTTGGGACACGAACTTTGTACATCACACTTCTCTGGAAGAAATTTCAAGTAGGTTTCGGCATGCAATGGTTGACAGTTCCCTTGTTAGTACTACGTGTCCTGAAAATGTTAGTCGCGTTTTTGGACGAATAAAACACAATCTTTATAAACACTAATGAACTTGAAACAAATTTGTAATTGCAACACATGACTGTGCAAAAAAAAAAAAAAAAAGAGCACAAGGTTAGTGAATTATTAATATAGCTCTTCATGCCCCTCTCGCCTTCACGTGTACAGATCACTCACAATAAGAACCGGCAGTGATGACCTTGAAACTTGTACCACGTGTACATGACGCATTATGCTAACAAATAACGTAAAACCAAATGTTTGCATGTTACATTATGACTGTAAAAATAAAGGTCCGGAAACACTTTACAACATGTGACGCGAAACATTTTTCTATGTTCCAATCATACACCATGCGCATGCGCCAACAAACACGAAGCAGTTTACACTCTGGAATCAAGGGATGCAGCCAACATATACACCATATTTAATTAACCTAAAATCTAACCTAGGGCAATTTAAGCACTCTAACCTATGAAAGAATGCAACGCCCAAAATTAATTAATAAGTTTTAAAATTCTGAAATATATGTCTACAGTTAATTAGTACATATTCTACGTTGGCTGCACTGGAGCATGTCTGTGTTGTTGCACAGAATATTCGTTAAAATCAATATGGTTGCAACGTCTTCATGCTACGCATGTAGTTAAATATCATAGCAAAAATATATTTAAATAATCGTTAGAAAAAGTGTAAAACATATTGTTAATGGTGGAAAATAATTTGAAAAATGAAACTCTAAGAATAAAATTTGACATGAGTTTATGAAGGAATTAAAAAAGTCGCGTCACAGATTGTAAAGTTTAGCCAAAGACCTTTCTTTATTGAACACATGAACACCCCTCGCATTAGAGGAAGAAAGCTGGAATGCAATCCTTGTTTTGTCTGTCATTAGAAGCGAAATGGCGCGATGGAAGCAGATATTACTGTACACACAGAGGCTTAATCTCCGGTTGTTCTCGGGGAATGGGTTAATAGAAACTGAAAAGCTATAAATTGCTATAAACAACCCAAATTTAACATTCAAACATGTATATTTGATTCGGAATGGAATAACATTTCGATACACAAAATTACATATGCATATATTCCCCTCAATCATGATGGACAATATTTACAGATACATAAACACCAACTCCTGCCTCAATAACAAAATCGCATTTTCTATTTACATTTGCATACAACGGCAATATAATCGATTAGAATATTCCAGAGACACTTAGCAATAGGCCTTATCTCTCTGTCCTTAACCCATAAATTCGCAATATATTCTAAAGGATATATCAATTGTTTTAATTTATCTTCTTCTTCTTCTTCTTCTTCGACAGGCTCTACGACTTCCAGTGGAATGTCTTGGCCTTCTCAACTAGTTTACGCCATTTCTTCCTATCTTGTGCAGTAGATTTCAAATCAAAAATCCCCATCTCTCTTAAATCTTCAATTACGTCATCTTCCCATCGATCCTTGGGTCTTCCTCTCGGTCTTGTTCCCTGTGGCTTCCAATTCAAAATATCATTCGGCAATCTTCCTTTTGGCATTCTTAGTGTATGTCCAAACCATTGAATCTTTTGGATTTGATGAAACTAACTATGTTTTCTTTATTGTTCTTGAGGTATAATTCATTATTCCTTCTTAACATCCAATTTCCATTTTCCTTTACTGGACCTAACACTCTTCTAAATATTTTCCTCTCAAACGTTAATAGTCTTAATTTATATGCTTATTTTAGTACCCAGGTTTCAGCTCCATAACATATGATTGGTATTATTATTGCTGTATATAATTTGAATTTAACATTTTTTTATATTAATTTGCTTTTGAATATATCGAAATTAGAAAAAAATATTGCTTTATTCCCTAATAATTTTAATAAAACAGAAGAAAGCTAACGATAAGAAATTACTGAAATGTGTGTGGAATTACACAATATACCTAATAATAACAGTTATGCACGATTTCATTTTCAGTGCGGTCCGTCACATTTAAATAATTGATACGAGAAAATTACTCTTTTACCAATTTAAGGATTAAAACTACATGAATCGTCTACAAAGACGAGATTATGGTCCGATTTTGCTCGTTTACGGAATTATTGTCACGCAGCCGGCCCGAGTTCGAAGCTCGGTCGGCACAAGTTTCCTGGGTGATTTTGGGGGGGGGGAGGTTTCCTCACCTGTAAGACAAATGTCAGGAAACATTTAAAGTCCAAACGGTCCCCAAACATCATCTGGCCATCTTATTATATTCACCTCATTAGATTAAGTTTATAACTAAGGACTCTCCTGGCGCATCATTACCATCATCATCATCATAGGGGCAGCGTAACCCTACATTCCAGGCGCCCCAACCTCAGAAATGGATTACAATGCGCCGATGCCAGGAGAATCGCCTCAGTGAGACACCAGGCAGTACATGGAACGATCGATAAATTTTGCACAGAAGCCTCTTTATTCAGGTTTAAGGTCCTTTTACGAGCCTTAAAGTCTTCAGACTCGGACCCACGGTCGGGATTGATGGATATTTTAGGATGGAAAAATCCAATGAACCTGTCCTCCGGGAGGGAATTTAACCCGTGGGTCCCGAGTCTGAAAATTTTCAGGCTCCTAAAAGATCCTTAAGCCTGAATAAAGAGGCCTCTAAAGCAACATTTACCGACTTCCTTTCCAGTAATATCTTAGTTGCCTCATTGGGTTGGTAAGTTGACCGCATATCATTCATTACATCTGTAGGGAAATAAGCATAACTAAATTAGCTTGGTCTACCAACTGGACTTTTTTCCCTCAGGTTTTCCTACAAGAAGTGTAACTGTCCCTCATCGATATTTAACAGTTCTTATTGTATCTGGTTTCCTATAAAGAACAAGTAGCTCACTGCTATGCAGTCTCCTCCATTCGCCTGTCTCTTCATCTCTCTTTGCTCCAAACTTTTTTCTAAGAACTTTATTCTCAAATACTCGTAATGTTTTCTCTTCCCTTAAAGTAAGAGTCCATGTTTCACATCCATATAATATAACTGGGAGTATATATATATCCATCCAGGGTAATTCTGCCCGAAGGCAGGTCCTTCACTGCAATCATAGCATTTTCATGCTATGATTGCAGCTTTACTAGAGAATTGTAGGTGTGGTAGCTTCCCGTTGCTTTTCACACCGGTGAAGGATGATGATGATGATGATGGCCATATGATTTCGGGGACCATTTGGGTCTTAAAGTTTTCCTGACATTTGTCTTACAGGTTAGGAAAAACCCCGATAAAAACCTCACCCAGAAAAACTGCCCCGACCGGGGATCGAACCCGGGCTCGCTGCGTGACAAGACAGCACGGTACCTCGAGACCACAGCGGTGGACAATATATATATATAGGCCCTATATATATATATATATATATATATATATATATATATATATATATATGTTACTAACTAACTCACTGGCACTATCGAACTCGTAGGTTCATGGCCGCGCGGACATACACATCCCTAACCTGAGCTAATGTTTACCAATTATTCCCTGTATAATCAACTTCCCTCAAATCATGGTTAATGTTATTCTCCCACCTCATGTTTGTTCAACCAACTGGGCTTTTTTTCTCTGTTTTTTCTACAAGAAGTTTTAATGTTCCTCTTTCATTCCCCATTCGTGCCACATGTCCTGACCATCGCACTTAACTGTTCTTATTACATCTGGTTTCTCACAAAGATTACACAGCTCACTATTATGAAATCTTCTCCATTCGCCTGTCTGTTCATCCCTCTGATCTGAACTTCTGCTAAGAACTTTATTTTCGTAATATTATCTGCTCCGTTAAAGTTTCACATCTATTAGACATACTGTATTATTAGGCGCTGATAACTATTATGGATGAAATTGAAGTGAATACGTATCTTCCAACTTTATGTAGATATCAGTTGAGCTAAATTACACATCTGGACAAAAGAAATTGAATTGAGTTTAGATTACATCAGGCAGTAAGATAAGATTTTCTCTCGAGGAAAGAAATGTAGGTAATTTGGAAAGTCGACTGAGTTAGATTGCAGGTAATAAAGTGAATCACTTAAGTGATGGGCGTGTGCCTCATGAACTACAACCCACTCTATGCGCCTCATAAACAACACATTCCCATTCTATACACAGTGTGCCACAAAAATCAATATAGGGGCCTACGTCTTAAATTATATTAGCATTTAATTAACACGTAAAATTGTAGGCTTTCACGGCCGGTGTCTTCATTCCTGTTAGGTTCGTCTTCCGGGCTAAATGACCGTGGTACGTTTTTCTTGAAACTTGACGTTTCGTCTACTACTGCGATAGACAGCTTTGCGTGCTCTCTGCCCTGATGATGTCTTCCGCAGTAGTAGATGAAACGTCGAGTTTCAAGAAAACTGGATCACGGCCATTTAGCCCGGAAGATGAGCCAAACTTTAATTAATAATCTATCTTTTAAGATACAGAGTGGAAGTAACATACATGTGCAAATTTTAAGTATATTACTTGTACTTTTTTGGGTTATTAAATGTAATGTGTTCTTCTTCTCCAATGCAGTTTAACCTCTCACCTTATAGGTAGCACACCGCCCAGGCTTTACAGTGACACGACCTTTTGGGAGAGGAATTTTAAGCTGTATATCACACCCACACTTATCTTGACCACATGAGCGCATGGGCGTCCTCCTGGAATGAGTGATCGGCTCAATTCAGGGCCTCCTCCGAGACAACACAACATTAAGACACACATTCATATTAAACATGAGAAATATGTTAATGGTGATTATGGTGGCCAGATGGTGTTCGGAGACCTTTTGGAATGAGTTCATGACATTTTTGGGTCGCCGGTTTAAATCCGACCGGGTCCCGTTCTCCACAAACATTACAAAAATTCGGGAACTGGAACCACATTCAGCATATAGCCTTCAGATTATCATCTGTTTCGATCCATGGACCTTTCTTTGTGTGAAATTTCGAAAAGAGTCTCAATGAATTCTTCGTTTCAAAAACCAGAAACTAATACCGTCGCAAGATAATAAAGCTCTCAGAAAGATGGCTCAAGACTGTAGAATCTGATGGTCTCTTCTTTGGAGAGTAATTTAATATATATATATATATATATATATCCATCCATCCATAGTAATTCTACCCCAAGGCAGGTCCTTCACTGCAATCATAGCATTTTCATGCCATGCTTGCAGTTTTACTAGGGAATTGTAGGTGTGGGAGCTTCCCGTTGCTTTCACACCGGCGAAGGATGATGATGGCCATATGATTTCGGGGACCGTTTGGGCCTTATAGTTTTCCTGACATTTGTCTTATAGGTGAGGAAAAACCCCGATAAAAACCTCACGCAGAATAACTGCCCCGACCGGGGATCGAATCCGGGCCCGCTGTGTGACAAGGCAGCACGCTACCTCGAGTCCACAGCGGTGGATATATATATATATTAGTGATGGGTCGTTAGTGAACGAACTAGTTAATTTGAACGGCATATTAAAAATAACTAACTATAGTTTGTTAATTAATTTTGAACTGTTAGTTCGAGTGCGGTGAAGGAGTGATGTGAGCTCTAAATAGATTGTACGATGATACGGTTTGATACGATTGTGATGTCAAGTTAATTCATTCGCGAGTAGCCTATGGCAAACCTAGAACATGAGCTAGTTTAAGAGTAACCAATGATATGCTTTCTAGTGAGTCGCATATCAATCCAATACATATCACTATATTTCGTGCATTCCTCCGCTCCTCCCAATGTTCTCACAGTAGCGCAAAGATTTAAAAAAATCATATACATTTCACAATGATTATAGCGCTTAGCGTTTCTTACAATCATATTAGCTTTTATTACAATAACAATTTAAGTTGTTTATGATAAACGTCCGTTACATAAAATATTTAAAACATTGGAAAATGCAAACGGTTACACTATATTTATGTAACGAAGTCATTTCACACACCGAACGACAAGTGTATTTGTGAACTTTGTGGCAAAGAGTGGTACGTACCACTTAATACAATGAATACAACGAGTGAAATCGCTCACTGAATTATAGCTGAGAGATTTAAACCAATCTTTTCACAAATGTGCTCATTCTATTCATTACTAAATCTACATCAGTTAGGAAAAACCGGGTAAGTCAACTTTTGGTCGAAAATGAGTTATTAACATCTCCCGATCGCTTTTGGTCCGAAGCACGTTCGGTAAACACGGGTAAGTCGTCAAGCGAACAGTAATGGTGTTATTAAGCATTGGATTTTCGATGTAACTCAATTTGTATGCACTCCTTGATGTAAGTCGGCTTCCATGGTTTTGTATCATGCGAACAAGGAAAAGGAAAATACGAGGAAGTCTAGTTGCATTGTTTTGACTCGGTGACAAACGATACTGCCGATAAGGAAAAAGCGGCTAATTCTACTTCCATCGATTATATCAATTTCAAAACAACCGATAAGCCAATAAGCTCATGTTAACCAAAAATATACTTTACGTTTATTTATTTTTTTATAAATGTGTGACGGCATCATACCATTAACGGAGTAATATTATACGCAAGCGTACATAATGGCAACACAGCTTTATTATTCTTCATTGTTGCTGTATCACTTCCTTTGCAATCTGTTCATTTTCGTTGTTAAGTTGAGAAGTTAATGATGGACATGCTTAGTCGTGGTCAACGTTTAGTAAATTTAGCTGAAAGAACCTTTGATGAAAATAATTGTGATTCCCATGAAGATAAAAAGAAAGGAAAACATGAAAATCTGCAAGAGGAAAAACGTAAGTAAAATAAATTTGATTTTATATTACAATACATAGCAATATGTACAAGTGTTATTATTAATGTTCTTAAAATAAGTCTATTTTTAGTGCTCGGAGGTTTGTGACATTTATTTATTTATTTACTTCAGGTCCTTCCACATTACTTTCAATATCACAACCACAAACAAATCTTCAATCTAATATTATAGAGCAGGAAATTCTAAATGTAGTGACGATGGAGAAATAGAACATGACCCTAATACAGGTAGACCTATAGTATAAAATATAATATTTACAACTTACTAATTGACTTTATACTCTACTGAAGCATCCGTAATTTCTGAAAAAAAGTATTATTTAGTTAATTAAAGTAGTACATTATTATTTATTTATTTATTTATCTATTTCAAGTATCTGTACATTGCTTTCGATACCGCAGCCACAAACAAATCATGACCCTAATATTATAAATACCAGTTGATGGCAGGATATTCTAAATGTAGTGACGATGGAGAAATAAATAATGACCCTAATAAAGGTAGGCCTATGGTATGAAATGTAATATTTTCAAGTTAAAAATGTGATTTTATACCGAACCCCAGCAATCATAATACTTGAAAGATGATTAAAAGGCAAATTAAAATATCGTTCTAATTTATATTTTAATAAGATATATTATTCGTTTTGCCGCGTATTTCTACTGTTATTAGAATATTCATGATTAAAAAGTAGAATTTTCCAATACTTGTGCTGTCATCGTTGTTATTATAATTATAATAATTATTATTATTATTATTATTATTATTAATGTTGTTATTACTATTTTCAGAATTGCCAGTTTTGACGTCTTGGCAATTCTAGAAAGCAATGTAGTTAAAGAAAGAGAATGTTTTCCAGCAGTGGAAGATCTTGATTTCGATTCTGACGATAGCGTGAAGGATCCCGATTTTCAACCTGAAAACATCTCTACAAGAGAATCTGAGAGCTTTACTGATGAAGATTCACATCTGAGTAACAGAATTGTAAATTTAGAGGAGCGAAATGAGGGCGATACTGTGCTGCAAAACCAAGAAATAAGAGACAATTAAATAAAGAACTTCCAAACAAGGGATTAGCTTATGAAACAGAAAAAAGGGAAAAAATTGAAGCAAGGAAAATGTTACCGTTGAAACAACGTCGCATGAAATGTAGTGATAAAATATTAGAAACCGATCGGCAAAAATGTTTTGAAAAGTATTGGGGCATCAGCGACCATGATAATAGGGTCATATATATATATATATATATATATATATATATATATATATATATATCTTCCCTTATAACTATTAATCCACCCAAAACTCACAGAGTACGGGAAGAAGGAAAAGGGAAACCTAGAGAATGTGCTTGTAAGTACAACCTAATGATTGAAGGCAAAAGTAATTCTGCATGTAGGGAATGTTTCCGTCGGACATTTGGAGAGACGACAGAGTTTTTAGAAAGGGTAGCAAAGAAAATAAGGACGTCATTTACAGGAATACTGCCTGAAGATGGAAGAGGAAAGGGAACTCCACAAAATAAGAAATCTGAAGATGAGTTGTAAACTGTGAAGAATCATATTCTGTCTTTTCCAACTTATGAAAGTCACTATTGCCGCCAGAGAACGACAAAGAAGTTCCTACCTCAAAACTTAAACATAAGTAAGATGTATGATTTATATAGACACTGTACTGCCAGTCCTGTTTCGCTGACGATTTACACGAAGTGTTTTTATGAATTGAATCTAGCTTTTAAAAAGCCTAAACAGGATCATGCCACACATGTGATCTATTTAATATGAAAGTTACTACATTCATTGGTGAAGCTAAGGAAGAGGTGACCAAAGAACGCGACGCCCACCACAAAGCTGCCGAGGAAGCTTATAGTGCAAAACGACACGACAAGGAAGGCGCTAAGTTTGACGAAAGTAACGGCATATTCTTCTTTTACCTTCAGCAGTGTCTTCCTACTCCTTATTTGACTACTTCAGTATCATTTTACAAACGGCAGTTGTGGACATTTAACCTAACCATCCATGACTTGAAAACTAATAAAGCTAATTGCTTCATGTGGGACGAAACTGTTTCTGGTAGAGGTGGAAATCAGATTGCTTCGTGCCTATATCACAGTTGCCACAGAACATAGTCTGTAGTATTTTATTCAGATTGTTGTGGGGGACAAAACAGAAACAGCTTTGTAGCCTCCATGTTTTCATATGTTGTGCAGACTAGTGACCACATAGAGGAAATACACCATAAATTCTTGGTGAGCGGCCATACTCACTTAGAATGTGATACCGATCATGCAATAATCGAAAAGGAGTAAAAGAGAACTGGGATGAAAATTAATCATCCAAATGACTGGTACCAGTTGGTAAGGTCATGCAGACGAAGGAACCCCTTCAACGTGTTCGTCATGGAAAAACATTTTCTGGATTTTTCTTTCCTTTGTAAACCAACAGGTCCATTCCAGATGAAGAAGACGGACACCTTGGGAAATACATTTTTGTGGCAGAAACCTCAATGGCTGAAATACGTTAAGGAAACAGAAGGTATAATTTTTGTCAAAGAATCATTAAATGAGAACATTCGTTTCAAAGAAATATCCCTTCGAAGGCGTGTAAGAAACTCCTTACCGACTTCTCTGCCTGTGGTCAACAAAGGTCCTTTCCCTATAAGCAAAGAAAACAAGAAGGACCTCCTGGATCTTCTGCCTGTCATAGACAGTGCATTTCATGATTCTTATAAGAACCTACCAGTTGATAATGTTCCTGCAAGTGACCCAGATCTTGAAGAATATGATGCAGACGCTTGAAATAAGCTTTATTATTTTTTTCAAATTGGCTCTGTTGTCATTTTCGTATTGTAACTTTTACCCCCAAAAAGCTTTGAAAACTACTAACATTAAATCAATAATTAATGTTATTACTCATGACCTCTTTCTTTAATAATTTTGAGCTAAATGTATTTTAACTTAATAATAAACAAAATATTGCCCATGAAGTGTTTCTTAAATATTTCATTCATAAATTTGAAAAAAGCGGGTAAGTCAATTTTCGGCGTGATAATTGGTTGGGGTAATTATCCATTATTACCCAGCGAAAGAAGGAGTTGAGAGAAGCATTTTCTCAAAAAACTAAACCTGTGTGTCAATAATCTGATTTTGGAGATGTCATTGAACTAGTTTTTGCTCTCCTGTAAAAAATACTTTTTAAGACTTACCTGGGTTTTCCAAAATTATACAGAAATTATCTCTTCATAAGTAGGACTATTTAAGGAATAAAATTAAGCTGTTTACTCACAAATCATTATTTAAATATAGTTATTTTAAAATACGTATAACTTATGTGGTGAACGGACGGAATGGGCTACTCACCAATTGCACTGGTCAGCATGGTGAGATATTGACCGATATGGTATTACTTCCACTTCCATACCATATCTCTTTTTTATCTTTCTTATCCAGTCTCTCTGGACTGAACACTTGTTGTTTTCCGACCCCGATGGTATTAGAGTATTCGAGGCCGAGGGGATCATTTCATCTATATTGTCTGTCAAATTCTTCCTATAGGGCAGATCAGGTTCTTAGCTGTAGTGAAAGCAACTGATCTAAGGATGGACACCTGAAAAAAAAATCCCTGGTCCTCCAGGTTGGGAATGGAAACTTTAGGATCGTATGTTCACATTTACAGTGGTATACAATAGAAACCTAGAGATACCAAATTCTTTGCTAATAGAATTTTATCAGAACGTCTATTTGAAAACAGAATAGAATGTCAAGTTAAAATCATGTCTACGAATAATAAGTATGACAGAATGTTCACAACTGGAGTTTCATTATGAAGTTTCAAATTAAACATTTGACACATGTATTAGTTAAAATATCACTACGAATGTCCTATTAATATTAACAATTCGATCACACATACTCGTATAGTTGTACCGATGAGAAGCTAACGGTTTCAAATAGGCTATTAGGCTTAATATAAACTCATCGGGAAAACCCAAAGACCTAACTATGAACAAACTTGGCAACATTGTCAGTAAGTAGCGGGGGATAAAACCGCCTGCTAGTAATCGACATCACAAATTGAAATGAGTAAACATACACCCTTTTTTCCACATCCACATGTGTATTAACAAATCAAAATATTTGTAATACAAATTTAAGGTGATGTTTCTAGGATGCTGGGATTATGGGAATAAGATTGATAATTTACCTTACGAGTAAAACGGGGACCGAGAAAGAAGAATCTTTCCCGCAGTCGGGAAGGAAAGTCGTTCAACAAAATCATCAGCAACTGAAGACTGGGATTCGACAATTATAATAGTTATACAATTTTCCTAGCCGTGAAAATAAAATAGGAACTTAGAAAAATTCCGGGCACGTCTAAAAAATTCCAAGTCGGGAATTTTACATAAAATATACACCGTTTCATCCTAATATATCAGTTATATTATTTATGAACCACAAGCAAAATATTAAACGAATAAGTTTAAGAATACGACTTAATGCCAAGTTACACCGTCACTAGACGTCACCGATAGCATTTATCATAAGTAATGCCACGAGTGATTTCTAAATTATCGATAAATTCACGACTCACGAAGTGAGGAGTGAATTTATCTAGTTGATTTGGAAATCAAGAGTGGCATTTGTTAGGACTGTTTAACGAATAAAATTAAGCTCTTAACTAAAAAATAATTATTTGAATATAGTTACCGGTGTTTTAAAATATTTATATAGTTAATGTGTCCCGCGCCGTAGCCGAGCGGTTAAGGCAGGAAACCTTGGCGCAGAGCTACGGGACTTGCGCTGGTTCGAGTCTCCATGGGGGGAAGGAATTTTCTCATGGTATTTCGGACAGTATGGGACCGGTGCCCACCCAGCATCGTGAGGCAATTGGGTAGCTACAATAAGTAGCGGCTCCAGGTTGAGGAACCAGCTATAACGGCTGGGGGACTCGACATGCTAACCACATGTCACCCCTACACTGGCTGTTGATCACCTACCTCTGTGATTGACACATGTGGATGTGAAGGGCCAGCAGCCGGCTGGTAAAAGGGCAACCGCTGAAAAGTGGAAAGACCCTCAATCGGATATAGTTAATGTAAACGGCGATGTTTGAAAATAAATTAGAGATGTGAGGTTATGTATATTCACTGCAACTCGATCATATTATTTATTGCCAAATAGGATCGCAATATTGTAAGAATGCACTCTAGTGGAGAAATAATGAAACACATCAAACTATTATAATCAACATTATAGGCTAATCATTTATATTTTGAATAAACAACTCAGTAAAATCACTGAATCTATTCACTATTTGCTATATTCAATGTATTTATTGGAGAAAAATAATGGTCTAACCTGTTCAGAATATTAAAAAAGGAGGAGCTTTCTTTATCACAAAAGCAGGAGCTCATAAAGAGAAATCGATAAAGAGCGAGGTGAAACACGACTGTCATTGGTGTAAAACAGAATTCATTGAAACGTGATTGGTCATTGACTACCATTTGCGACATGAGTTAAAATAGTCAGCATAAATGTAAGAGTGTCAAACAGTTAATAAAATATAGTGTTTCTAACTAACTTAACTACAATTATTGATAAAACTATTGCTGCCCGTACTAAATTCCTTGAGATAAAGTGATCCTCATCTCGCTCACCGAACCTAACAACCTTGACTAGACCGAGAGCCTAAAATTCTCACATTACGATAAGTTCTGTGATAAATCCTACACCCAAAATCAATCACCATTTGTATACCCATAATTAAATACCTTTGTTTCAAGGTATAAATAGAAATAACAACTTACCACAGTACTGAAATTTTGACTGGACCCAGCACATCTATTCACAATAACGCGAGTCTATCACTGTCATCATTATGTGCAGCCGCCAAATGGCGCGGTCTGCAGCTAACTTCACAACCAACATTTAAAATCTAACACGGTTTTGACCTTGGGTCGGTGATATTTTGCGGGAATTTCAAATTTTAAAAACGCACAGCGTACTGACGAATAAAACTGAACACAAATGTTTCCTCTTTTTTTTAATAACAGCGACAATATCACTTGATGAAAGGTGAGACATTGATTATTAATTATATTACAGATTATATTTAACTAATAAATGTCCTTATATAGATGGTAATATTTAATAATTGACTATTTGATTGCGTGTTTTCAGGTTTATGACATGCCGAAGTACTGACGTTTTGAGAATTTCTTGTGTTTTTTACCAACTTGTTTTAAAAATAAATAGTTGAAATTGGGTGAACAAACAAAGTGCTATTAACTATATTAAATTAATCTGAAATAATAACAAAATGTAATAAAATGCCATATATATTCACTGATGACACCGAGTTACCCAATTTTTGAAGAATCACCCATATATGTATATATACCTTCCTAATACCTAATACAGGCTTTCCACTTTACAGTAGTTCGCCATTGGGCGCATTCAGCTGCCAATAAAGCGCTCTAGCGCTTTAGCAAAAAATGGCTGCCATTTGCAGCGGAAATTTAAGGAGTTTGTTGAATGGACCGCTGCATGCAGCTATACCGCCAAATTTAAATTTGTTCATTGGCTCATTACTTATATTACTACGCGATGCTATTGAAATTAATCATAATGCTAATAGGGTTATACAGATTTTACGATTTATTTTAATGTATGTAATTTATGAAATCGACGAATAGATCGTTAAAATAAAATATTATTATAACGAGAAAATTTGTATTTTTTAAATTATTAATATATCAGGCGGCTCCGTGACGCAAGCGATTAGACGCTCGCCTCTCACCGCTGGCTTCTCGAGAACCTTATTTATAATGTTTATTATTAGTTTAATCATATTAATTTGTGTTTTAGTAAGAGTAGCTTTTTTTAACTTGGTTAGTCTCGGTCATTATAAGTAGATTTTGTAGTGGAGGAAACGGATCTACGGCATGTTCTTTCAGGGTTTCTCCCATTTTCCCCTACCACAATTTTATTCCACCTTTCCCCATTTTCATAACATCCATTTCGTTCATCAGATGTAGTCAGCCTGCACCCTAGTTAATTACAGACCTCTATAAATATAGGGGCTTAATCTAATCACTTGATCTGACCCTGATTTGGACACAACTTGATATTATTTTATTATATTTAAACATCACTCCTGCGAATTCCCTATGTGATGCATATCTTGCTCCTTCATCATCACATAACAGATATATTTAATAACCTCACTAAAAGTATTGCCAGGTGGGCTGTAGGGTAAATTTTATTCAATTGTTCAGCCTTTTATACATGTGATTTCTTACATAATATTTGACACTTTTAGGTCTATATTTAAATCTATGAGGAATAGGGGTTACACTAGAAAATGCAGGAAGTACAGGCATATGTGCAAAATTAATGTATGTGGTGCAAGACATGACCTAAGTACAGCAACCAAACAATTGTATAAAGGAAGGCATCATTGTATTTTTTCAACCTCAAACATACTTCATCTTTATTTTAAATTTATCAAGGAATAGGAATGAAAACAAAGAAGAATATTAATTTATAATAATTTAAATAGTTTTCTTAATAATTAATTTTTTGCATCATCTGATAATATTAATTACTTATAAGAGTAACTACCATAATATTTATGGCTAAAATAAAACCAAAACATTATATGTAATTTCCAACCATATATGTGAAATTCTGTCATAACAGCAGTTAATTATAGATAACCTCTCACTCACCATACTTAAAGACATTATTTAATATAATTCTAACATTAGCAATGCCACTTTCTTAGTAAAGTTAAGTGCTACACTAAATAGTATATCACTGAATTATTTATAATACATGAAAAACATTTACCACCAAGATTAATGGTAATATACAGTGAATAGCAATATCCCATACGAGAGACTACATGCATTTGAATTAAAAGATATAACACCACATTTCATTTTATGATAAATTGGGAATTAATGCGAAAATTATTCATACCTGGTTCAAGTAACGGCTCTCAGTATCTCAATGATAGGACATAGTATATAAAGTTGGAGATTAAATAATAATGGATCAGCTGTGATTAAAATCCCATGCTGAGTGCAAAATTTTCTGTTAATACATTAACCAACTCTAGCTGTAATTTAATTTTATTCATGCACATCACACTGAGTATTTGTATCTTCACTGGTCAAATTTAGATAAGAAAACTAGAATATTGTAATATTTGAATTAAAGTTATGGCTGATACTTCACAAAGCTCTTTATTCAGAAAAGATTACAAACATAAGATACACAGTTCATCTCTTTGTCCATTACACAAATTTCTTATTGTGTTGCACATTTAAAGAATAGTACAAATGTTCGTTTTATCTGTAGAGAAAATTGGTTCGACAACCACTGTAGCACTTCCAGAAATGAACCCCATGAACACAATCATACTATTCTAATTTATTTCATATATCTTGAAAACAAAAATTATAATTAACTTGGCACCAGGTATTAGCGAATGAATCATCTGCGGATACAATTTTCATAATAAAAACATTCACTCGTCAATAACACAATGATTTGCATGAAAAGAGGTTATAATCGTAAATTCTTGATCTTGATAATAATCTTAAAATTATCACTGTCTTTAGTTTTACTTAATATATCACTTATGTTCGTCTAAAACGGTTAGCCACCTCGAATAACTCATATATTAATGTCCAGACATAAATAACACAAAATTTGTACATAAAATATAAATTGTTTATGGACAAAGACGCCATGTTTAAACTGAATGAACCGGCCAATCACAATGGATGCAGCGGTTTTTTCTGTCTGCAGCCTACTTTTACTTCGCTGCAGTAGCTGCAAGTCCGCTAGAGCGCTTTATTGCCCTCTGACTGGTATGCTGCAGATAAAGCGCTAAAGCGCTTTTGCAGCGCTTTGGCTACTGAATGCCCCCATTGATTCCTGATTTCCAGAGATTCCTATCTTCCCATTCTCCTTCTTCCATACTCCTCTTCATCATGGCATCATATATTCCATCATACCATGTTCTTCTACTTCTCCTCCTCTTCCTTCTACCTAGTACCATCCAATCTAGAACCTGTTTAGGCCATTGGTCTTCCGACATCCGTTGTACTTGTCCATACCACTGAAAGGCTCTCTTTGTTATCCTATCGATAACAGTTTCTTGTGCATCCATTTCTTGTCTGATATATGTATTTAGAATATGTTGTAGCCTGGATATTCTCATACTTCTCCGTAATCCATCCATTTCTATCGCCAAGATTATTTTCTGCATCCTTTCATTTATTGTCCAGCTTTCTGATCCATAGGGTAGAGGGGGGATAGTTGGCGCACATTTGTAAAAAATGCAATATCTCTTTTGTGCAATGGTATGTATATATTATTATTATTACTATATAATCACAATTATTTTACAAACATAAAAAAATACTTTTTAAAACAATGGCATAATTGTTTTAATGAAAATCTGACTTAATAAAAATACCTAAGTTTAACCATCTCCCCCACCCTGGTGGGTAAGATGGCGCAAAGATATCTGTGGCAGTAAGCCGTGCAGAATTACATTAAAACTTCAGTTTTGACTTTCTATTTTTTTCTTTTCCATTCTTCCACACAAAGAGCACTTGTCTGAATATATAGAGCAAGTTTCATGAAGCCATCTCGTACATTTAATACATTTTATCCAGTCTGCTCTGGATACTGTCTCTTCATACAGCTCGAAAACATTCGACACACTGATTTTCATTGTCAGAAGTGGAATCATCACTTTCTGGTATTGGAATTAATGATTCAGATGACGTCGATGAACATGTAGATATATTATGGCGTCTACTCTGTGGTTTTTGTTTTGAGTTTTTGTTTTTCTCCTGAGAACTGGCCGAAATTCCATGAGGAAATTTATTTTCCCATCATGACTCTAACCAGCACAAGTCTGTAGCCCAATTTGTTATTAACAATAATTTTAAAAATAACTCATTGAAATCAAATTGGATCTCATTAAAAAGTCATAATATATTGGATGGATGTATGACCAATATTATGAATTTCTCAATGGGAATATATTTTTATAAAAAATATAATTCGTAATATTTGTACTTGATTTATCATGAAATTTAAATAAATATTTTTGTATTTTTTTATCATTTTGACCCCACAATACTTACAAAAAATCGTAACTGAAGTTAAATGGAAACTATCTTAGGTGAGAGCGGAGCATCATTTAAATACACAGGCGCGCCAACTCTACCACCCTTCTGTGCGCCATCTCTCCTGATTCACACAAAAATCTTTGTGCATAGACTAGAGATGGAAATGTTTGTAATAAGCATTGAAGTTATGTTATTAGTAACAAGGACAAGTCCCTTTGTATGTAGAGATGTCAATCTCCTTTCTAACGGTATTCAGTCCCTTTCAAACTGCACCCACAATAATCCTTTAAAAATTTGTTCAACTAGCAAAAATATGACTCTTCACAAAAATATTTATTTCTTCTTTTTTTTTTTACGTTACAAACACCACAATTTCACACGAGAACCTTCTCTTAGGACTGCACAGGCACAAATAGTGAAAAACGAGTTTTCTTATGATTTTAAGGATAAATGTTAGACTGCGCCATCTTATACACCGCGCCATCATTCCCACCTTTGCCCTATGTAAGTATAATTTCTATTATTGTCTGTATAATCTCCTTTTTTTTTGTTTTTCTGGTCAAATTTCTATTCCATAAAAGACCATTCAGGGATCTAATCGCTTTCCTTGCACAATTTACTCTGTTAATAATATATTTTTCACAAGTACCAGATTTATCTATTATAAATCCAAGATATTTAAATTCTTCAACACGTTTAATTATCATATTATTTATTTGTAGGTCTTCTGAATTTCCTCCGATTACCATATATTCTGTTTTAATATAATTTATCTTCAGTCCACCTACCTCAAATGCATCGACCAACTTTCTGATCATATATTCTATATCTTCTTTATCTTGTCCTATTATAATCTGGTCATCAGCGAATAATAAATTGTGCAGTAAATGGCCATTAATGTTGATTCCCATTCCCCTACATGACTTATTCCATTTCATTAATACATCTTGTAAATATATCTTGAACAGTGTCGGTGACATCCCGCATCCTGGTCTTAATCCTTTTGTTATATCCATAGTAATTCTGCCCGAAGGCAGGTCCTTCACTGCAATCATAGCATTTTCATGCTATGCTTGCAGCTTTACTAGGGAATTGTAGGTGTGGTAGCTTCCCGTTGCTTTCCACGCCGGTGAAGGATGATGATAATGATAAGGATGATGATGATGATGATGATGGCCATATGATTTCGGGGACCGTTTGGGCCTTAAATTTTTCCTGACAGTTGTCTTACAAGTGAGGAAAAGCCCCGATAAATACCTCACCCAGAAAAACTGCCCCGACTGGGGATCGAACCCGGGCCCGCTGCGTGACAAGGCAGCACGCTACCTCGAGACCACAGCGGTGGGTATATATATATATATATATATATATATATATATATATATATATATAAATGTATGTATGTGTGTCCTTTATAGACTTCTAAACTGTTAAACCCATCTTCGTGAAAATTTGTATAATTATACAGGATTTCAGACGCGGTGAGTCTTTAGCCGTCATCTGTTATGTTCTAAAATTATTAGTTATAGGTGTTCACCTGAAACGAAAATTTAAAAATCGTTCTAGCGATCGCAATTTCCGATGTTTCACAACAAAGCTCGGAATATCATATTATAATAAACCGAGGTATTGTACTATCGAAAAATGAGCGAAATCCGATCTTTAGAAGTGGGGGTTTACTTAAAATCCGAAATTTACAAAAATTCCTATACGACTGGACCGATTTTCATGAAACTTTTTGTGTGTGTTTGTCTGGGTCCCTGGATGCCTTAGATTCACAATTGGATCCTCTAAAACCATTAGGTGTATGAGTTCACCTGAAATTTAAAAATCGCTCTAGCGGTCACAATTTTCGATCTTTCACAATGAAACACAGCATATCTTATTAAAATAAACCGCGGTAGATATTCTATTATAAATGTTGCAGAACGTCAGACGTTCTCTGCCATACGCATTAATAACCCTATCCTTACTCGCCCAAAATCCTTTTCTTAAATCTCCCTCTCCTTCTTCCGCCCCTAAAGTTATATTTCTCCCCCAGTTCTCCCATTATAAGGGTATCTGCCTCCGGGAATTTATGTCCAAGCTCTATAACTGTATCTCCCAGGTCATCAAAAAGGTAGATGTTGCGTATCGAGATCCAGCGGCTGACGATACACAGAGAGAATACATAAACTAAGATCCCCGATTTTTACATGAATACACGTGACACTCTCTATTTTAACATGCACATTTTCAACTTGTCTAAATGCATTATTTTGTAACATTGTTAACGTCCCTCCCGGATACCTTCCCCTTCTTTGCTTACTACCCCTCCCCATATTTATACAATTAAATCCATCAAGTTCAATATGGTCTTTGTTCCCCATCCAAGTTTCTACTCGTATAAATTAAATAAAACTAAAACATTTTACATAATCCATGAATCTGTCGGAAGACATTCGTTTTCTTAAGCCTTCAATATTGCACACAGCAATTCTGAGCGGGGGGTTTGTCCTCTAGGTTCTACTGGTTTTCTTTACCTGCTCTTGGCGACCCTTCTGCATTGTATTTGCGAGCCTTTCTGACATTCTGCTTCTCAATTGTCGCCCTGGGCTTACCTCCCTCACACTGCTGTCGTCTGTCCTCTTCTTTGCAGGGTTTTCGGTTCTCTCACATTCTCCCCGTTCTCGTGTTGGTTTCTTGGGACTCGAACTCTGCCTCTCAGATGTCGTTTCCCGTGACTCACCTCGTTCCCTTGATGTTTTATTAAGGGTCGAACTCTGCCTTTCAGGGGTCGTTTCCCGTTGTGTTGTCCTTGCCGTTTCCCTCGAGGACAATGGCATCTCCCCCAGCTCCCGTCGATTTCTCACCCGTCCGTTTATTACAAGTTCATCAAAACGGATGAATGCCTGAGCTCCCTGCTTCCTTGCGTCCACTAAATGTCGTTTCAGGAATGCTCGCTCTTCTCTCACTCTCCGGCTATGGTCTTCACTCACTGCCACTCCAGTGCCCCGTAGATATTTTGCTGCCTTAATGATTTCTTCTTTATCCGTATAGTGAGCTAACTTGCATACTATAGGCCTGGGGTACCGTCCACGACCCACTCTATGAACACGCTCGATATCTCGTTCTAGCAGAACTATTCCAATTTGTCTCACGATATGCCTGGTTATAATCGCCGTAGTGTCCCAAGACTCGTTCTTCTCTCCCCCCACACCATACAACACAATATTGTTCTTTCGAGATTGATTTTCTAGATAGTCAATTTTTTCTTCTAGCCACCTAACTCTGTCTTCCATACTACTCCAGGCTACCTCCATTTCTTGAACCCTCTCCACTAGAGTTTACCATAAACACCATGTCCTCCGTCTTTCGGAATCCCTGGGCCATCTCTCTCCTCATCTCTTCCAGCATTTTCTTCACGTCCTGCATTTTTTCACAATCTGACAACACCGCACTGTTCACGTCCGCACACTACCACGTACAAGAAGAGACTCCCGGTAGATATTATCAAAAAAAATAAGCGAAATCAGACAATTAGAAGTGGAGGTTTACTTGAAATTCGAAATTAAAAACTGCCTAAACGACTGGACCAATTTTGATAACGCTGCGATCGAGTAATACATTTTTTTTTATCTCAGATATATAATCATATACTTTACCGACATATTCCGCGCGACAACAATGTGATGTCATAATGTACACTTCTTGAGACACAACAGATGGCAGTGAGGAGTTTCCTTGCGAACTTATTAATTAGTAAATTTTATGATAAAAAAAGTAACTTATATTTGTATCGTGCGGCCATGACACGAGAATTGAACGTTCGGGCAAGACAATGTCTGCCGGGTCCGCTAGTTTCAAATAAAATTTTGTTAAAGAAAAGACATTACTTATGATAGAGTATGTGTTTATGCATTATAAAGATTCTAGTTATCCCAACTTATCTAAAAAAAATTAATTCCTTATTTTTTAGTTGAAAATCTTTCAGAGAGGAGAATATTTTACGAGTATTTGAGAATAATGTTCCTAAAAAATATGGATGAACAGAGAGGCGAATGGAAAAAGCTGCATAACAGTGAGCTACATGATCTTTATGAGAAATCAGGTATAATAAGAACAGTGTTGAGTATTAGGACTTCGATGGGCAGGACACGTAACTCATTGTGCTAAAACCAGAGGAAAAACCTCCAGCAAGCAGGCCAAGAATCAGATGGAAGAATAACATTAACCATTATTTGAGGGATAGATTATATCTGGTTTCATTGGATAACGTTACCTCGGGATAGATATGTATGGAGATATTATATCCGCGCGGCCATGAATCTGTGAGTTCAATAGTGCCCCGCTGAGTTATTATTAGAGCGAGGAATTATATGAAGAAAATTATACTAAAATATGAAATCATAATAACAAAATATGAAAAATATGAAAATTAGGACACAAAAATATTATGAAGCTACTATTTTTTTAAACTTTTTACAAATATTTATATACACAAGCCCTGTATAATTTATGGGTATACATACCAGCAAACAAATGAGACAAGAATACCTTTTTGTAGCTCAAGAAATCAAGAGTTTCACTGTGTTTCCATTTTAATTAATTTTTCATTACTTCTGACTGAATATAAAATATTATTTAATATAATAAATTTTGGAATTTTTAACATTATGAGGTTTTATTGATAAAATATCACGTTCGTGATTTGAAGCAATTTTAATGGCTCCCATTGAAGTATATTGTGTGAGGAATCACGCTAACAAGCAGGAAGGTCGTGGGTTTGAGTCTCAATGGGGTCAGGTTTTTAGCTGGACCAAACCTTCTGGCGGCATCATAGTCCTAGAGTCTACTCAGCTCTTAATTTAAATGAGCATGTTCTGGGGCAAAGGGGCCGTCACGCAGGACTGAGAACCCAGTTGACATCCCTTGGAGATTGTCTAGAAACGTGGAAGTCTCAACATCCATCTACCCCAAGGGCCTCCCAAGCCTGTAGTTTGACGCTTTATTTCAATAAATTAATACTGGGTTTATATAAACGCGATCAATTAATTTATTTAATGATATTTAATTACGAAATCCAAGTATAAATAAAAAACAAAACATAGTAACCGTAGTAACATGCTTCCATTGAATATACCACTGACAAAATTTAGAGTAGGTGCAGTTTGGATGACTTCTATTTACCTTGCATAAGGATAATGAATTCCACTATATATAAATGTCACAATAACATTAAATTGGATGAATCAGAACACACGTAGACCAAGTCCTAACTAACTAACTCACTGGCACAATCGAACCCATAGGTTCGTGGCCGCACGGACATAAGCTCTCCATACATCCCTATCCTGAGCTAATGTTTTCCAATCATCCCCTCTATAATCTAATTCCCCCAAATCATGGTTAATGTTATTCTCCCACTTCATTCTTGGTCTACCAACTGGCATTTTCCATCTAGTTTTCCTACAAGAAGCTTCCATGCACGTCTTTCATTCCCCCATTTGTGCCATATGTCCTGCCCATTGCAGTAGACCAAGTACTGAATGTCATATTTAGAGAAACAAGATGTTAAAATAAATTAATCCACAAATAATTCTAGGGAGTATTTCAAAACTCTCTTTGCAATTACAATTATTTTTAATCCTATACATTACACGTATGAACATGGTGAAATGTACTTAGAATTATTTTAACATTAGTTTTTCCATGAAATTTGCCCGAGCACAGTATGGTATGCATGTGCTTTGAATAATCAAATTATCAATTCTGTTCGTAATACACAGTTAGGAACTTTTTATATATATTTTTAACGCCTGTCGGTCGGAATTATTTTGTACGACCAAAAAGTATGCTCCACATCATATGATGTTGTGGGAGCAATCATGTACTGCACTACGTATATGATAGTTTGATGTAAGTGAGAATAATATTGCCCTTACCTACAGGAACTTTACTAATTTCATAAACTGTGGAGCAAGACCTTATTTCACAGCACAGCTTAAAGTTTAGCAGCAGCAGTCTTCCCTACATTTAAATACTGTAATCCATTCATAAAATAAGGACTGTCCTTAGGTAGCAAAAAAAGGAATAGGTTTCTACCTGAGAGAAAGAGTAGGTGGTTATTACTCTAACATTGTTGTTCTACTTATTCATGTTCTTGTCACAGATTAGGAAATCCCCGTTCTTGTTCTCTAGTTTCGGACAAAAGCCTCCACTTGGTCATTCCATTTCTCCTTTTTTCAATTAATTTCTTTTATCAAATCTATTTATCTTGTTCCAGATGAGATACTTAGGAATTTTCGCCTGTCTATCATATTACATTGTCAAAAAATTTCAAAACTTCAGTCACTCCAAAAATGTTTTTAACCAATTAGTAGAAATTTTATTTTAAAAAATTGAAGTTGAAAAATATGAAGGAATATTAAATTTTACTGAAATATGAACATTTTGCCAAAATATTATGAAATATGAAAAAAATATGTAGGTCTTATTTGATTCTACAGATCATAAAATGTAAAGATACTTTGTCTCAGCGCTCTCTGAAAATCCTCACTCTAGTTATTATTATTATTATTATTATTATTATTATTATTATTATTATTATTATTATTATTATTATTATTATTATCTCGGTTTGTCTTCGTATTATTATTATTATTATTATTATTATTATTATTATTATTATTATTATTATTATTATTATTAGTATCTCTATCAGGTTTTTACAGCTGCTGCCTGCCGTCTTCCCGTGCCAAACTTCCGAAGCCTACGATTTTGGAATCGTCAATGCTTAACCCTCTTGCTTGCATTGCAATCCTCATGCTTTCCTTCCATGTTAACTTTGGTCTTCTTTTTTTTCTGGTCGGTTGCCTTTGATATAGTCGTTTCGTCCATCGTTCATATTTCATTCTTAAAATATGTCCCAAGCACTTTAATCTCTTCTCCTCAATTATTTCAATTATGTCTTCTGCTTCCATTATGTTTATAATTTCCTTCTTTGTGACATGTTCTAATTTTGACTTATAATAATAATAATAATAATAATAATAATAATAATAATAATAATAATAATAATAATAATAATAATAATAATAATAATAATAATAATAATAATGTTCACCGCTGTGGTCTCGAGGTAGCGTGCTGTCTTATCACGCAGCGGACCCCGGTTCGATTCCCGGTCAGGACAGGCTCCTGAGTGAGGTTTTTTTTCTCGGAGTTTTTCCTCACCTGTAAGACAAATGTCAGGATGCTTAGGGCCCAATGGTCCCCTAAAATCATCCGGCCATCATCCTCTCATTATCATCCTTCACCGGTGTGGAAAGCAACGGGACACCTACAATTCCTTAGTAAAGCTGCAAAACATAACATGAAAAAACTATAATTGCAGTGAAACACCTGCCCTCGGGCAGAATTACTATAGAATAAATAATAATAATAATAATAATAATAATAATAGAATGGAACTATTAAATGGCAGAACGAATGGAATATCACAGATAAAGAAGCTACATGTAAGACGTTCTTCCCATCAGTCAGAGACAGATTAAAACTTAAATGTGAAATAACTTCAGAATTTTCTGAAATGGTAACTGGTCTTGGAAAAAATAAATCACATCTTTATCGTATTGGAATATTAAACAACGCAACCTGCCCATGTAGAAAATCAATTCAAAACGTAGAATATCTCCTTTATAATAATTATTGTGAATTGCAACAGCATTCTAGAAATAAATTGAAAGAAGAAGTCCGCAAAGAAGGAGGACCATGGCCTGTGACGGAGAAAGACCTAATACACACATATTTAAGACATTTCAAAAATATATATATAAACAATAGTGTACGAAAATGAGTGATTAACAGGTGACGAAGATAAAAAACATGTACAAAATAATCAACTTTTTTTATAAGATTCATGATCTGTTCCGTTGAGGTTTATTCAAAATTAATATAAAATTATAGAATATTCACCATGAAGGACATCGCATGTTAAATATTGAAAACACCCTAACAGTAATGCACAGAGAAAATAATCCAGCGAAGATAAACGTACTCGAAGAGATGGAAATCATGAAAGCAGCTCACAACGACAGCCTGATAAACGAAAACGAACCCAATACATGCAACCCCCTCTACCAGATCTTCAGTGAAACACCAGTTTTGAATCCTGCCGATGATGGGACAAGTCCCGAAAGCGCTACAGTTAAATGATTAATTAAGTTGAGGAGACGGACCTTTCAGGTGAATATTCTATAATTTTATATTAATGTAAAAAATACCAAATATGTAATGTTATGTAATGTTATGTTATCTGATTTTATGTTTGTTATGTTTATTTATACAAATGCAGGGGACTTGACAGAAGTCATTGTCCATAATTATGAGAAAACAAAAATATATACCATAAATTAATACAATAGAACATTATAGCAAAACAGAAAGTTTGGCTCTTGCTTCCCAGTATCTATCCTTCAGCGTAGCAGAGTGAAGTGCCTGACACTGTAGCAGGTGGTTTCTGTCCATGATGGTGTTCGTGGAGCACAGTGGGCAATGAGGACTTCTGTAGATTCCAATCCGATGTAGATGAGCTGCAAGACAATCATGTCCTGTGTTTAGTAGAAAATATGCTACAGCTTCCTTTCGAGGTGCATCTGGTGTAGTGTGTAAGGTGTTTTTCCACTGTTTTTCTTGAATTCGGATCTGAAGATTGGTTGAAAATGTGTTTTTTATCATTTGTTTGATACAGTTTATTGCTGAGCGATAAGATTTGTTTAAATTAGGTTTCTGTAAACACATTGCTCTCGTTTTGCCAGCATATTGGCTATTTCATTCCATTGATTCCGCAGTGAGATGGTATCCATTGTAATACTACTGTCTTATGTTTTTGATGGAGGTCAGTGATTAGTTTATTGCAATCTACTACTTCCTTGCTTTGAGCTGATTTGAATGATGTTATTGCTTGTATGGCAGCTTTGGAATCAGACAGAATGACGATATAATCATTGATTTGTTGACGGCATATGATTTGTGAAAGTGCAGTATGAATTTCCTTTATTTCTCCATCAAAAGCCGTTTTATTTGTTCCAAGTGGAGTGTATAGAGAGAAGAGTGAGCAATGGATTCCAGCTCCCACAGGGGCCATTGTGATCGAGCTTAGAGCCATATATATATATATATATATATGTAACCATTTAGAACAGGGGTATTTTGTTTCTATTGTTTCCAGGGCACATAATCTTAGTATTTCAGGTTGGTGTTTGCTTTAATCAGTCCTTATTCTGAGAGGTCTAGACTGTGCATAGGGATGTAGAGATTTAGAGGGTTATCTTGTACAGGTAGTTTTTGTGGGTTATTTTGTATGTGATATTTACTTTGTAGCTCTATAGCATGTTGCGGAAAGCCTTTGTGGTTTTCAATTTTCTATCATTGTTGTGATAATGACCAGTAATTATCATCTGGGAGTCTGATCAATTTTTCATAGAGTTTCATGGATGCTATCTCAATTTCTGTTTTGATGTCTAGGTTATGTGTAAAAAGCAGCATCGCGTCTATTGAGTCGTCTTGATGGCACCTGTAATGAGCCGAAGGATTTGATTTTGTAGTTTCTGTAGTTTCATAAGCTGCTGTGATGAGTGGTTCGCAACAGTAAAGCATCATTGGTTTAATGTACATTTTATAGGTAATGTTCAAGGTTGAAGTCGCACTACCCCAAGTTCTTCCAGCTAGACGTTTAAGTACAGGAAGACGTTTTTGAGATTTTGTGATTATGTTGTCTATTTGTTTTTTCCAGGTTAGTTCCAGGTTAGTTTGTTATCAAAAATTATGTTATGTATGTAATATTACTACGGTAATGGGGCATGCTGAAAAAAAATATATGAAAAAAAATAATAATAATAATAATAATAATAATAATAATAATAATAATAATAATAATAGTCCCCTCAGGGGTCCTCATCTAGGGGATATGTGGATGGCGACCACAAGGTGCCCAAGCTGTGCAAAACATTTCTTCCACTTACTTGTGTTTTGTACTCTTTTAACTTTACTATCTAACCTCTCTTGGTTAACTCTTGTTTTTTTGACGCCAATGCTATTAGGACATCCGAGGGCTAGGGAGTCTTTCCTTTCTTCCATTTTCTTCTTTCCTTTATTTTCTTTTCTTCTCCAGAAAAGCCTGACCAGAGGCTATAAGATGGCAGCCCCATCACTGGTCTTGCCTTCCTTTGGCCAGCAACCAATTGAAGGGACTATTATTATGCTTTCAAGTCTTATACGAGAATTTCCCTCAAATGCTGGAGGTAAAATTTCTATAGGATCGTAACAGGCCTTGGCCTAATACTTGGAAGGAAGAAGAAGAATAATAATAATAGTAATAGTAATATTGGGTCAGGTTGGATAAAGTACATAATCTCTTTCTAGGTATAGAAGTTAGGCGGAGTGAAGTATATGTACGCGCGTATGACCTGAATATAGTCGCACTTTATAGAGCTAGGTGTCATGTCATGGCCTCCGTAATATGAAGTGCGAGGCTTTCTTTTTCATAAAGTCGGCAGGGAATGTTATGAAGAGCGAGACGGTCAGATGGAGGAAACTTGGTTCATAAAATTGGTAATGAGTCTTCTTGGAAACGGGGCGAGTTTTATTAGCATTTTAATATCTACCAGAAAGCAAACTTTGTCTCAGAACGGAAAATATGTAATAAAGATTTTCATATTTCCAAGACGACCGTCTTTAAGAAATATGATAATAACAAGAATCAGAAAAGAAGATAATAAAACAACTTAGACTTGCCGCATCACTAAGTTATTCTGTTTCTAACTTACTTAACAATATTAAAAAGTCGGCCAGGAACTGCGGAAACTAACTGATTACTCAGCATTTCGAATTTATGATCCCATTTTCCTGATTTACGGATTATATCCGTGATCTCGAGGTAGTGTGCTGCCTTGTCACGAAGCGGACACGGATTCGATCCCCGGTCGAGACAAGTTTCCTGGGTGAGCTTTTCCGGTTTTTTCTCACCTATAAGACAATTGTCAGGAAACTTTAAGGCCCTAACGGTCCCCGAACATCATCTAGCCATCATTATCATATTCAGTTCATTAGATTAAGAAGCTTCTTGTAGGAAAACCAGAGGAAAACACCCAGTTGGCAGACCAAGAATGAGATGGGAGAATAACATTAACTATGATTTGAGGAAAATAAGATTATACAGGGAAATATTAGCTTTGGATAGGGATATGTGGAGAGCTTATGACCGCGTGACCATGAAACTACGGTTCAATAGTTAGTTAGTTGTTATATTAAGTTTAGGATTAAGATCTCTCTTGGCGCATCATTGCTGTCATAATCACATATCGTATCATTG
This sequence comes from Diploptera punctata, assembly GCA_030220185.1. NCBI lineage: Eukaryota > Metazoa > Arthropoda > Insecta > Blattodea > Blaberidae > Diploptera > Diploptera punctata. The sequence continues at coordinate 83,538 of JASPKZ010007538.1, read as the reverse complement.
GGGCAGCGTAACTTCGCCTTCCAGACGCCCCAACCTCAAAAGTGGGTTTCAAATATGCCAATGCCAGGAGAGAATACCAGAAATGTCGAAATTTGTGGCACTGAATAAAAAAATTGTTAGCCAATAAATTGTATAAACTTAATTTTCCATGCCAGCTTATTTAAATATATCGGACTGCAGTGAAAACAAGCCATGCATAACCATAAGTTATTAACTAATTAACTCTTTGGCATTATCGATCACATAGGTTGTTGGTCGAGTGGATGTAACCGCACCCCGACCTAAATCATCTCCTGTATAATTTCAGCTTTTTCAAAGCATGTTAATGTTATTCTTCCACCTCGTTCTTGGTCAAATTACTTGATGCTAACCTTCTAGTTTTCCTACAAACAGTTTCCATGCCCCTCTTTCATTCCCCGTTCATGCCACATGTCCTGCCCATCGCTGTTTACAAGACTTAACTGTTTTTATTATATTTGGCTTCCTATAAAGATCATGTAGCTCACTGTTATGTAGCCTAGTCTTCTCCATTCACCTGTCTGTTCATTTCTCTTCTTTCCAAAAATGTTCCTAAGAACTTTAAAGTACTTGTAATATTTTCTCCTCCCTTAAAGTAAAAGTCCATCATATAATATAACTGGGAGAATAACAATTTTATATATTTTCAGTTTACCATTTTTAGAGAAATTAGGACGGCAAGAGTCCCTGTAATGTACAGTAGCATGCGTTTCCAGAGTTGAGCTTGTATTTTAATAGCCACCAAAAATTTTACACAACAATAGAAAGTATAGAGTTCGTCTCTGCGAAGCTTCTACCCTCATGGGATAAAACGTTCGCTTTATATTTCTAAACATATTACAAATTTGATTATAGGAATCACTAATACCAAACTGAAAATTGCATAAAAAAGTTTCTGACTTTTTACGATCTAGAGAATAAAGTTGTAATTTTGCGAGTGTTTATGGGAAAGCTATGGGAAGTTTAATATTGTGAGGGAAGGTTTCCCTGTAGGGATTTGCTTGGCTTAGAATATAACTCTGATCTGATACGAAGCTTGGAAGTCTTAATGAATAACTGCCCCTGGACTTGAGGGAATACTGCCCGGGTCGCGCTAGCTTTAAAATTTAATCAACAGAACGTGAGGTTCCGCCTTTCTTCATCCGATTTTTTGTTCCACTACATTCACTTAACTCTAATCCATAAATATATTTAGTATTGATTAAGAAATTGGGACTGGAAGTAAACATAAATGAAAATATATGGCCACACGTAGAAATGCATTGTATAATGCAAATAGAAAGTTAATAAAAATGAGAGAAATTTTGAAGAAGTGACTGAATTCAAATACATAGGAACAATAATCACAAGCAGGAATGAGATGTACAAAGAAATTAAACGTTGCTCAATTCTGGAAATGCATGCTATTATGCATTACAGAGACTCTTGTCGTCCCAACTTCTCTAAAAAAATTGTTAAACTGAAAATATATAAAACTGTTTATATGGATGCGAAACATGGACTCTTGCATTAAGGGAGGAGAAAAAACTACGAATATTTGAGAAGAAAGTTCTTAGGAACCTTTTTTGGATTAAAGAAATATGAACAGTTGAAGAAGTATTTTAGTCAGTTCTTCATTATTTTCCACGTTGTGGGAGCAATTTTGAAGAAGTAATTCTTTTCCCATGTTATGACGTTGTTTTGAAGCAGCTAACTCTCTTCATTGCCCGATGTTGTAGTAACATTTTGAAGGATTAGTGTCCAAAAATAATAAATAAGAATTACTGGTTCAGGTTGGGTTTGATTTTCGGTAGAGCTGGATTCTCTTCTCAAGGTCGAAGTTGGTACACAAGATAGGAAAACATTTTAAAAATCACTAATAACTGATCCTGGTAGAAATAGATGTAAATTTATTTACTATTTAATTTCCCAGCAGATCAAGTAAATATAGGTGGTATTATTCTTCACCGTCAATTAAAATTAAATTATTTAAATTTCATAAATCAACTGTTCTTCTGGTATTAAATTTCACATTTTATCAGGAGAGTTGTTATAGCTTCTATCCTTGATGAAAGTTATATGCAGACTGGCTAGTGTAATTCTGTTATAATTTTAAAGAACATTATTACATCACATGATTTTATATTTAAATTCTATTGGTTAATGGTCCATTAAATACCAGATTTAAATTTGATTTCTTAAATCAAAAACTTAATGTTTTTTAACATCCAATCAGAATTTAGTATCCTTTTATTTAAAAATATTAAGTTAAGCAGGTGTTCCTATTACAGTTATAACAGAAAGCTTTATATTTCAGACAACAATGACTTAAAACACAATTTTAAAAGCATTATTTAGAAAGACTGTTATATAATACAATTTCTTTAATTGTTACTGAGACATTTTTATTCAACAATAAACAACAATTAATTATTTAGATGTTTTTCTTTATTTAAGTTATAATAATAATAATATTAATAATAATAATAATAATAATAATAATAATAATACTTTATTTATTCTGGCAGAGTTAAGGCCATAAGGCCCTCTCTTCCACTCAACCAGCACAAATACAAATAAATATTCGACAAATATAGATATACACTATACTAATTATAAACAGTTAAATATACAATAAATGTAGCAATGTAAATGTCATGTACAAACAACTTTTTATAGGGTAATAACAATAATGATACGATAATAATAATAATAATAATAATAATAATAATAATATGATACATTATACGGGAAACACCAATTAATATATATATCTTACACTGGATAATAATGAAGTCGAGTTTAGAGCAAATATAAATTTAGATTTCTTTTAAAAGATGCCAATGTCCGGCATTAAATATTAAAAGAATTTTAAAATATAAAATTATTAACTTTAACTTTCATATTTATTATGATATTAAAATCCTGCTATACGGTCAAGCAAATTGAGAAGATTACATAACAGTGAAATTATTTTGCTATACGGATCTGAGAGTTGGAAAGAACAATCGGATTATATAAAAAAATAGCAAGTTCATATAAATGAATGTCTGAGATTTATTTTGAGAATACGGTGGCCAAAAACCATAACAAACAAAGCAACTATGGAAGATGATATCACAGGATGATATCTCAGGAGATTAAATATCGCAAATGGAAATGGATTGGACGCATTATCAGAAGAGAAAGAGATAGTGTGTCAAAGAGAGCACTGGAATGGAATCCACAGGGATTAGAGGAAGACCAAAAATTACATGGCGCAGCTCTGTAACAACAGAAATTAAACAAGAAGAAAAAAGTTGGAATGAAGTCAGTAATTTGGCAAAAACAGAGTACGGTGGCGCGCTTTTACAAAGACCCTATGCTTCCAAGAGGAGTGATAGCAACTGCTACTACTGCATAACAGTCAGCTACATGGGAAATCAGATGTAATAAGTCTGGTAATACTGCTTTAGGCATGACACATGACACGAATGGGAAATTAAAGAGAGACATGGACACTCCTTGTAGAAAAAAACTTGAATTAAATGAGATAACGGAAGCAATTAGCAGAAGATTGAGACTTCAGGATGTTCAGGACAGAAGCTATGGAAGATTTGAGACAGAAAGGCGGGAATAGTCAGAATCCCTTATACAGATGACAAAACAATAAAAAATTACTTCTTTTTCAGTGCCCCAGGTTGTCGTTTTCGACATTTCTGGTGAACTCTCCTGGCATGGCGTGCTTGTAACCCACTTCTGAGGTTGGGGCGCCTGGAAGGCGGGATTACGCTCCCCGATGATATGAGAGTTGATGATGATGGAATGATGCGCCGGGAGAGGCCTTAAACTAAACTTTAGCTAATTAGGCGAATATGATATTGATGATAATGATGGCCAGATGGTATTCGGGGACCGTTTGGGCCTTAAAGATTCCTGACATTTATCTTACAGGCGAGCAAAAACCCGAAAGAAACCTTACCCAGGAAACTTCTCTCGATCGGAGATTGAACCCGAGCTCGCTGCGTGACAAGGCAGCACGCTACCTCGAGACCACAGCGGTGGACAATATTACATTATTTACGTCCTATTTTTCAAACAAAAATTTTGTAGAACATTTGTGTGCCTGTGTCTGTTCCAATGTAACCCATTGTTTTCCGTACTTCTAATTATGCACTACGCGGATATATTGCGTTTGCGAAGTCTAATTTTAAAGTACGCACCACAGGTAAAGTCCCCAATAGGTGGGCCAAGAATTAGGTGGGATAATTACATTAACCATGATTTGAGAGATGTGAATTATATAGGGGATGATTGGAAAACATTAGTTCAGTGTAGGGTCTGACGGAGAATAGAACCCAGGACCCCCATAAACTGGAGTTAGAAGCTGTGACTACTAGACCATGAGGATGGTCAACGTGTAAAATAACAGCCCTTATTCTGAAGGGCGGTGTGTGAACACCTAACACATGGGTTGGTTTGCATTATTTTCGCTTGATGGGGCTGCTGTACAGATGACTTGGCCATGTGATCAATGTTTCCCATTTCATAATCCACCTTGACGTCTCAAATCTGATAAAGTCTATAAAAGAATCAGGTAAAAGCATTGAAGCGATGGTCCCTGGCTTTAACTCTGAGCTGGCTGACAACTGTCATGGACATGTTTCAACAAAATGCACTTTTACCTCCCACTGATATATTTCAACACATTGCCAATTCATTTCTCTCTACCTAAACGACTCCTGAATAATAATAATAATAATAATAATAATAATAATATAATAATAATAATAATAATATAATAATAATAATAATAATAATAATAATATTTTATTTATTTATATACAGAATTTTAATGTTTACACATCTTTCTGTGCCTAAAGTTTTATTTTTCTTCTCCACTCGTCTCTCTCCATCCAATCCATGTCCTCCAGTCCTCTTACTCTCATTCCAGTTCTTATTTCCTGCATCCACGAGTTTCGAGGTCTTCCTCTCCTCCTTCTTCCAGGTGGACACCATTCCAATGTTTTCCTGGGTAATCTTTCTTCTTGCATTCGTCGTACGTGCCCATACCAATTTAATTGCTTAATAATAATAATAATAATAATAATAATAATAATAATAATAATAATAATAATAATAATAATAATAATAATAATAATAACAATAGTAGTAATAAAAATAATAATTTTTATTTATATGCAGACTTCTAATATTTACACATCTTTCTGTGCTTAAAGTTTTACTTGTCCCTTTCCATTCACTACATGTTCTCTACACTCTAATTTAACCCAGGAAGTTACAACAGATCATACGGGTTACAGCAGTGTCTCCCTACGTACAGAGGGTAGATGTTGCCAAACTCATAATAACGGTATTTGTTTGTTTAGGGAGGGGTGGAGGGGCAAGGTTAGCAGTACTTTTTCCAAATCTACGTACTGTACATTTAAAAAATAGTTTTTCTTTTACGGCATGCAAACTAGTTTTATAGTAAATATGAGAGTCGACACTTTCACACAGTAGAATACAGGTCCGCACGAGCTATTTTTTTTTAAGAAGGGGTGGTTTGGACGGCTAAAACTCAACTATGTACCTGCTGTGTTGCAATCTTCAGTTTATATAAGGGTTTCTCTTTAAAATGGCAACCCAGTTCCCTATTCCAAACACACAGTAACATCCTGGGTTGAATCTGAGTGTAGTTCTCTTGTTCTCATTTCAATTATTTCTTGCATCCATGAGTTTCGGGGTCTTCCTTTGTTATGAATACATAGATTATTTTAATTACTTCATTTAAAAACAGGTGAAATATGAAGCATTTAGACATATTATATTTCATGATAGAACTTAGAATATGCCAGGTACAAGGTAGGACAAGGCTAACTGTAAAATTTCTGCTTTTAGACTCTAGGAATGTCTGTACAGTTATACTGTAGGAATGGGACTACAGTTAGGTTTGGTATATCCATCCATCCATAGTAATTCTGCCCGAAGGCAGGTCCTTCACTGCAATCATAGCATTTTCATGCTATGCTTTGCAGCTTTACTAGGGAATTGTAGGTGTGGTAGCTTCCCGTTGCTTTCCACACCGGTGAAGGATGATGATGATGATAAGGATGATGGTGATAATGATAAGGATGATGATGATGGCCATATGATTTCGGGGACCGTTTGGGCCTTAAAGTTTTCCTGACATTTGTCTTACAGGTGAGGAAAAAGTTTGGTATATAATCCTTCGAAAATAGATGAGTCTTGGTCTTTTGAAACCTGTGTGAAGATGGGTTAGTCTATATACCATTTTTGTTAATTTATTTCAGGGTTTTTAGAAATAGAATCAAGTATCTTAAATAGTTTAATACTAGTTTCAGAGCGTGCAAACTATATTTCAAAATGTAAGAGTTATTAGATAATTATTAGTATGTAAATTAGGGTAGATTCGAAATACCATCTCTCTCCCTCTCAAAATTAAGAAAGTAGGAATGTAGGTTTTCTTAAATATAAGTTTAGATTAGTTAGTTAGGTGTATAAGCTCTTAAATGTATGTAATAATTTATGTTAATAATAAAATGGATAAGTTAAGAAATCGGTTTATTTATGCTTGAAGACACGTATACCTTTGTAACTAACATTTGCACATACTACCGCTCGACTATTTTCAGATCAGTAAAGCGCTAATCCATAAAGAAACTCACGCTACCAAAAGGCCCAAATAAATCCATGTTCCCAAGGTCCCGTGTAAGCCCTTAGAAAGCTTTCATTCCATAACATCCTTTCTTTCTTCTTCCAGCTGCACACCACTACAATGTTTTTTTTTTTTTGTGACTTTTCTTCTTGCGTTCGTCGTACGTGTCCATACCAAGGGATTAATCCCTGCCCATACCAGTTTAACTACTTATATCTTACATAATCCACTATTGAATTTTTAATTGTTTTTTCTCGTGTGACTTTATTATTACTATTTTTTTTAACATATTGCTGCTTTCCTCAAGAAATTAATTTCCATGGATATAAGTTTTTGTTGAATTTCCACTCTTCAGCTGCATATAGACAAAGAGATAGTGTGTAACTTATTTTTCTTTGTCATATGTCTGTTCTATCTTTATTTATTTTTCTTATTATTACTTGTTGTCTATCCTCTTTATCTGCTTTTAACCCCAAATACTCATTTTTTTACATCTTTTAAAATAACTCTTCTAATCATACTCCTACGACGACGAAGACGACTACGACTACGACCACAGACTACTACTACTACTAATGATAATAATGCAGGTGGCCTAATTTTATTATCTTTAGGAAATCAGATATTATAACAAGAATAGTTAAGTTTTGTAGACTGCAATGGGCAGTATATGTGTCACGAATGAGAACGGATGTGGGGAATGGAAATTCCTTTTAGGAAAACCAGAGGGAAAACCCACAGTAGGCAGGTCAAGAATGAGGAATACCCTCCAAATATTGATCAAATAAAGTTAGTAATTAGTAAACTGTAAAATAATAAATCCCCTGGCTTAGATAATCTGAGGAAAACTATAATATCATCATCATCATCGTCCTTTCAAGTCTTAGGCCCAGTGGCCCGTTACGGTCTCTTAATATACCATGCATAAACCTCATTTAGTTTCATCGCTATAGAGTTTTGAACCCGGGACCTCATGAATATGTGTCTCAAACATGGATCGTAGCTGTAAGTAATGTTTTCCTGCGGAACCAGAAATAAACAAACATGGTGTGCCATGGAAACAAATGACAGGAACGAATGAATAACCTTCATTTGTCTGGTCGGATCCCAACAGCCTGGAGCACGAATATGAAGTTAGGAGCGGAAATTAATGCGCGAATTCGCAACTCTAGTGGAAACCGTCCCACTGATTACGTAACTCCGTTTATAGTTTTGCTCTAATTACGCTCTAGAATCTACCAACATTAATTATTGCGCGTTTAACCACCGAGCAATCACAACATGGAAACATTTTACAAGACAGCTAATCTCCACAATAAAAAGACAACATTTCTGTCACGTAGGGACTGCGTAAACTAATGAAATTCCTCAATAACACGAATTTATGGTGCGATTTTACTAGTGTATTTATTCTGTTAATGAAATTTTATGTAATCAGTTTCATATCCAGAAAAAAAAATGCGGGTGCTAGAAGGCTCTTAAAATTTCTGATTTTAGGTAAATCCCCACTCTTAATGGACCGATTTTGACGATTTTAGGAAGTTACCTTTTTCGTATATGATTTATTATTAAGAATTGGGTGTAAAATAAATTTTATTTGAATTTATATTAGATTTTTTTATTTCAATGATATATACAGAGCTTTGTTGTAAAAAAATCGAAAATTGCTTGCGCTAGTGCGGTTTTTATTGGATCTGGAAATAAACATCTATAAAACTAAATATATGTTCACACATAGAAATACATTATATAATAGATGTGAACAGTTAATGACAAATGAGGGACATTTTGAAGAAGAGGCTAAATTCAACTATCTAGAAACAATAGTTACAAACAGGAATGAGGTGCACAGAGAAATTAAACATAGGCTCAATTCTGAAAATGCGTGCTATTTTGCATTACAAGGACTCTTGTCGTCCCAACTTTCTTAAAAAAAGTTAAAATGAAAAATATACAAATATTATTTGCCCAGTTATATTATATGGATGCAAAACATGGACTCTTTCTTTAAGGGAGGAGAAAATATACGAGTATATGAGAATAAAGTTCTTTGGAACCTTTTTTGGACCAAAGAGAGATGAACACAGGCAAATGGAGAAGATAATATACTAAGAACTACATGATCTCTATGGAAAACCAGATATAATAACAGTTGAGTCTCGTAGACTGCGAGTGGTAAGGCATGTGGCAAGTGATAGAGGGACATGGAAACCCCTAGAGGGAAACCAAAGAAAAAGGGCTCAGTAGGTAGGCTAATAATGAGGTGGGAGAATAAGATTTGAGAGAGATGATTTATAGGTGGGATGATTGGAAAACATTAATTGGATGTATGGAGAGTTTAGGTTCGTTAGTGCCAATGATATATATCTGTGTGTGTGTGTGTGTTCAGGTGATTTTCGGTGTCTACAAAGTAGGGATATAAAATTTGTTCAACAACATTTTTATGAGACCAATCTCATTAATTTAAATCGTTCAGAAATAAGTGAAATGGACTGAGATCCTTTCTGCATGAAGGGATTATTTTATTTTCATTTATTTGTTTGTTTGAATATGGTAATATGATAACATCAATACATTATGTCGAATTTTACATTGTTTAAGTGTCTTTCTCTAAAACTTTTATAGCTGTATCAGTCTTAATTAGGGTTTCTAAAATGCCGACGTCACAAGATGAGGTTTTAAAATTTGCATGTCATCAAAATCAGCTCTTTTGAAGTGAGCTCTGTTAGAGAAGGCAGTGGAAACAGTTTCTCAGGTGGATAATTTCTTTAAAGTAACAGATTCCATAGAAATGAGCAGATGTTTATATGCTTTTCAAAGCGACCGTTACAGTCTCTTTCTTAATGACAAAGCAGCTACTAACTTTATCAAATGTTTAATTAATGCTTAAGCAAAACAAAATAATTCTACAGAGTGAGACGTAATTCGTCTCCCTCTGACTTACGGAATATATAGGTTATAATAGAAGCTACACGTATACGTCATTATAGGCTGCAACCTGATTCTGTAACAGCGTGAAAAATTATACTTCTTCTTCTTCCTTCCAAGTATTAAGCCAAGGCCTGTTACGATCCTATAGAAAATTTTCCCTCCAGCGTTTCCGGGAAATTCTCGTATAAGACTTGAAAGCATAATAATAGTCCCTTCGATTGGTTGCTGGCCAAAGGAAGGCAAGACCAGTGATGGGGCTGCCATCTTATAGCCTCTGGTCAGGCTTTTCTGGAGAAGAAAAGAAAATAAAGGAAAGAAGAAATGGAAGAAAGGAAAGGCTCCCTAGCCCTCGGATGCCCTAATAGCGTCGTGGTCGAAAAAAACAAGAGTTAAACCAAGAGAGGTTAGATAGTAAAGTTAAAAGAGTGCAAAACACAAGTAAGTGGAAGAAATGTTTTGCTCAGCTTGGGCACCTTGTGGTCGCCATCCACATATCCCCTAGATGAGGACCCCTGAGTTTGATACTAGCTAATACCCGGCGTGCGTTGATACGCCTAAATAAGTGAAATATGAAAGGTTTATTAAATTGTGTGGTATACGCTGAGACGTACCAATCATAGCGGTTGCTAGTCAGTTTTTAATTCCGGATTTAAGGTAAACCTCCACTTATAATTGTCGGATTTCGCTCATTTTTGGATAATACCTACCAGGATTATTTTAATAGGATATACTGAGTTTCGTTGTGAAAAATGTGACTGCTAGAGTGATTTTTAAATGTTCACTTCAGGTGAACTCCTACACCTAATGGTTTTAGAGGGTCTAATTGTGAACCTAAACCATTCAAGGACCCATCCAAATACACACACATTTCATCAAAATCGGTCCAGTTGTTCAGTGACATACACGTACAGGATAATTATATATAAAGATAGGGGATGCTCCTGTGAAACATGGACTATTACATTAAGGGAGGAAAGGAGATTACGGGTATTTGAGAATAAATTTCTTACGAACATTTTTGGACCAAAGAGAGATGAATAGACGGGTGAATGGAGAAGACTTACATAAGAGTGAACTACGTGGTCTTTATAGGAAGCCAGATATAATAAGAAGAGTTAAGTCTAGTAGACTGCGATGGGCAGGACATCTGGCTGTATGGGGGATGAAACAAGTGCATGGAAGCTTCTTGCAGGAAAACCAGAGGAAAAACGCCCAGTTTGTAGACCAAGAACGAAGTGGGAGAATAACATTAACCATGATTTGAGGTAGTAGATTATACTGAGGATGATTATATAGGGATGAATGGAGAGCTTATATCTGTACGGCCATGGACCTACGGGTTCGATAATGCCAATGAGATAGTTAGTTAGTTATGGGATATGCTCCACTGAACAATTTGAGGTAGGGGACCTAGGGTCCGAGAAGCCAACCAATGGAGATATGGAAGTAAACTTGTCTATCGCATTGTCTAGCATTACTGTTTTCCAGCTGATTTACATGTGTTGTGCTGTTTATGTACATCCTTTAGTTCCTGAAGGAAGAGCCTGATGACTAGGAAATCATGATGACCTGATCTCCTATGTCACTTGTGTTTGAGACTCCAGTGGAAACTGACATGGAATTCGTTGTCAGGTTTGTGGCTGCCTGTGACGTTGTTCGGAACACAATAGGGTGCGGCAGAATCTTGTACGCTGATGTCATGCTTGTATTGAGGTTGGTGGCCGTCAATTTGAGCAACTGTTGTAAGTTACAAAATGGTTCGTTCATTGTGTCAATGATGGTACTTACAGTTAACTGATAAATAATGTAAATAAAATAGACTAGACAGTAATGTGAAAGACAAGTTTATTCCCATATCTCCTTAAGCTGGCACTACAGACCCTAAGTTCCCTATCTCGAATTGTTCAGAGGTGAATACACGCTCTTACAGAATCACTCTGTAGGGAGCGTCACATAGAATTAAGTTATTTTCCAATTGAATCGCTGAGTTGAAAAGGGAAGAAACTCCAAGTACCCTACTTTTGAGAAAACCTTAAAAAATTATACAATTTCTTGCAGCTACTCTGATAAATTTTTGAATAATAACAATATTGCTTACACGGAATGCAAATACAGTCCATTTTCAACTCAGCAAGTCAATTATGAAGCGTTAATTAAGCACTAGATGACCTGTTCAAAAATGTATCACAATGTGCCATTCTAATAAATAGAAGCTCATTAATGGACATATGCCTATGGATTGTTCTTGGAGGGACAGTTCATAGGTCTGCTCGATCTCCTGACCTTACCCTATTGGATATTTTTATCTAGGAAGTTAATACAGATATTGTCTATCGAGATATTCCGACAACTCCAGAGAATATGCAGAACCATATTGTGCATGTTTGTAATTCAATGCTTGCCTGTAATATAAGAAATAAATGTCCTCTTCATTTGGCGATTTTACATGTGCGTCACTGAAAATGGTCACCAGTTCGAGCACTTAATGTGAATGTTCTACTGTTCATAATTCACATGGGTACTACTGTAATAATCTCACTTTTTGTCTCCATTAACAAGGTTCTATTTATTAGAATGACCACATTATCATACATTTTTGAACAAGTCTTGGAGTGCTTAATTAACCATCGAAGAAAAAATAAGTACTACCATTGAAGTAAACAAAGTTATTATTCGTATATTATTAATAAATGAGACATTCTGTGTATGTGTGTGTGTATATATATATATATATATATATATATATGTATATACCGTGTGGCCCAAAAGTAGGTTGACAAATGGATGTTTTCTCAATAACAAGAATGTGCTATTTTAGGTATATTTTTTATTCTGGAAACAATGAAACTATAAAATAAAAAGTGTGCCTGTATTTTCACTGGTTCTTTTCGGGCCACGTTGCGGTGCCGATATTTGTGACTGTATTTCTTAAGTTATAAATTTCTTTCATTAAATTTATTATTTCGTCCCTTTATTTAATTTTGCACCGGCATGTAGATCCCTTCAGGGGAGTCGTTGATCAACACAATCATGGTGAGAAGCGCTGATGTTTGTTGCTATCGCAAATATGACGAGTGAAGAAATTTTGTAAGTAAATAAAAACATTTACTTCTTCAATAAGTAATTTATTACATAATAATAATTGTTGGAAGCCAATATTTGTAACACTTCGATGTAAGTTATTTATTTAAACAAACAAATATGGCAACAAAGATGAAACTTACATATATCGTTTCGATCATTTTATCAGATATATATTTTTAGTTTTAAATATTTAAATTTATATATTTTTTAAATATATTTATTTCCTTAGACTTATGTCGTTTGTATTTACGTTTTCTACGTAAATTAACCCAATGTAATTCAATATTTCATCACTTATTTGAATTTATATTTTTAGATGATTTAATGGCGTCGATCTATTTTAAATCTCTATGACCATCTTCTTTTCTTTTGTTGCAAACAGTAATGTTGTCAGTTCCTGATTGGTAATGACATCATCAAGGAAGAACACGATAAGCCCGTCTTCATTCCTCGATACCTAATCATATTTTTGATGTTCGGCCGACTTAAGACCATATTATTGAATCTTTCTTATGTCGTAAACTTGTCTGTGAATTCTGTATCTATTATTTATCACGACAATATATGTGACGTAATAGTTGTTACATCACATTAATGTTTCAAAATTCATCTATAATATTTAACATTGTAAAATAAATAATATTTAATTTTAAATTATTTAAATATTTTTTATATTAAAATTTAAATAAAAAGAATCCCCAAATTATTTTTATTACATAAGGATTAATTTTCCGGTTGTAAAAGGAAATAATTATTATAACAATGAATAATAATATCATTACAAAAATGTGCTATTTTATGTATATTTTTTTATTCTGGAAACAATGGTAACAACGAAACAATAAAATAAACAGGAAATAATTATTACAACAATGAATAATGATAATGGATTTGTGTTTCTGTTTTCGACAGTTGTACTGTATCAGAGAGCAACTCTCAATGAAAGAAAGTTTACAACATTAGATAAAACATTGAAGTCAATCATGCTTACTCCAGAACAAACAGATGAATAGTTGTGGAGATAACCATTGAAATTTGAGAGAGGCTGCAGATGAGTTTCACAGGCGGTATCCTGAAACACCAAAACAATCATGTCAAACTGTAAGTAAACTTTTAAATACATTTACGAGGACCTTTTCTGTGCTGGATGCAAAGCGAAGTGGCAGACCAAAGACGATTACTGATGAAGGAAACTCAATTAACGTACTTGCAAACGTTATTGCAAGCCCTAAAAGATCAATTAGAGTGGAGTGAGCAAGGAATTTTAAAAGCATCACATTTTCGTCCGTACAAGATGATAATGTTCACACAACGCATGACAATGATCCTCTACGCAGACGTCATTTCTGCAATCGGATCACCAATCAAATGGACAATGACAATGATTTCATTAAACGAGTTATTTTCAGTGATGAGTGTTTATTTTATTTGGACGGTCATGCCCATACTCAAAATGCTCGGTATTGGTCTAAGCAAAATCCAATATGGAACGTGAGGTGAATGACCCAGGTGCCCCGAGAGTAGTGATGTGGTGCGTCTTGTTGGTGATACGGTTGTGGGCCCACATTTCTTTGAAGGCAATGTGAACCAACTGTCTTACAGTGAAGTGCTGCACTCTACTCTACCAGACTTTCTAGGTGACCTGCCATAGAACAGACGGCAACAATTGTGGTTTTAACAAGATGGAACTACTGCTCACTATTCTGTAATTGTTCGAAACAATTTGAATATGAAATTTCGATATCAGTGGATTGGACGGGGTGGCCAAAGGTCTTGGCCTGCACAGTCACTGGATTTGACGCCCCTAGACTTCTTTCTTAGGGCATATGTAAAACAACACGTGTTCCAGATTCAGCTCGAATCACTAGAAGACTTGAAAGTCCGAATCAGTGATGTCATTCGGCATATTTCACCAGATACACATTCAAATGTGTGTGCTGAATTTCGTGTTATAGTGAGACATTGTCTCCAAGTTGATGAACGTCACTTTGAACATCAGCGTTAGCTCTGAAATGAAACCCATGAACATTACAATTCAATCAGTGTGGTTAATTTTAACATTTTAACATCAGCCAAACTTCTCCCATTTGTCAACCGACTTTTGGGCCAAACGACTGTACCGATTTTGATTAAATTTTTGTATGTGTTTGAGTGGTACCCTGGATGATTTGGATTCACAATTAGACCCTCTGAAACTATTAGGTGTAGGAATTCACCTGAAGTGAAACTTTAAAAATTGCTCTAGCGGTCACAGTTTTCGATTTTTCACAATGAAATTAAGTATATCTCATTAAAATAAACCGAGGTAAAAAATGAGCGGAATCCGGCAATTAGAAGTGAAGGTTTACTTGAAATCCGAAATTAAGAACTAACTAGCACCACCATGTTTGGTTCGTCTTTGCACATAACATACAATTTAATTAACCTTTAATATTTCATTTATTTAGGCGTAGCAACGCACGCCGTGTATTAGCTAGTAGGCATATATATATATATCAAAAGAGAAGTGAAGATACCAGAAATGAAATACAAGTATATAATATAAACGAGAGAATATACAGAAATAAATGTAATTGATTTGAACATGTACAAAGAATGCCAAATAATCGTTTATCAAAACAGATGCTTTATTATAGACCTGAAGGCCGAAGAACTGTAGGAAGACCAAAACGGCGTTGCAAGGACGACCTGTAGCATATTATGCAGCGGGGAGCGGAACAGGTCAACAGGCCCATACCTTGAAGAAGATGACGATGATGATATGAAAATTATGACTTCGTCTACAGACTCGAACATAAACATTTCAACTCGTGGGTAAAACATGTCTTGCACACTTGTTACGTAATAAACTATTACACATTTATTTTAATAAAGTAAACAAATCAAATTGGGATTTGTTTCTGGACCTAATTCGTGTTTGTTCCTAATTATTTAGTGTAGGTTACTTTAGTATCGATTGTTATGTGATAAAGGAATGGAGCTGCAGTTTGGTGACCCGGCCGGGTAATCTGCTTACACGCCCTGTTACTCCATCAAATTGAACTCACTTCACACCGGCTCAAAAACATCAACTCTACATTTTATAAAACCCACACAGAGACAAAAATTGTTTGCAAAAACAAATAGACTGTTCTCCATTGCAATGTCGCCAGAAGCTTGGAGAATGCAGTGTTTGCTGTTAGAGCTGGACACTGTCAGTAGGCCTATAGAGTCAACCGGCCATTAATAATAATAATAATAATAATAATAATAATAAATAAAGCCTGATATGTCCCTTTAGGGCAAAGGCCTCCCTTTACAGGGGTTAAGCTCTATTTGAGAGTGTCACCCGGTGAGCTACTCTGTGG
Organism: Diploptera punctata; assembly: GCA_030220185.1. Lineage (NCBI taxonomy): Eukaryota > Metazoa > Arthropoda > Insecta > Blattodea > Blaberidae > Diploptera > Diploptera punctata. The sequence continues at coordinate 67,521 of JASPKZ010007538.1, read as the reverse complement.
TGAGAAGTTGACTTGGATGTAGCACTTGGTTTGTATACACTGTCTGTTCTGTGATTAGTTAATGCACAGTTGTCTCTCCATCGTTCTCCAGCTTTTCCTGCATCTGGCGACTCTGGACCATTGCGCCCCTGCTCGTTCTTTGAAGATGTCAGCCCATCGTCGTCTTGGTCTTCCGCGCTGTATCTTGTCTGTGTACGGGTCCCACATGGTTGTTTTTATTGTCCACCTGCCGTCCTGTATTCTTGCGACATGGCCTCCCCACATCCATTTTTTCCTGATGGCTTTTTGTGCAGGATCAGTTGTTGAGGACATCGCTTGAAGTGTTAATAATAATAATAATAATAATAATAATAATAATAATAATAATAATAATAATAATAATAATAATAAATAAAATAAAAAATAAATAAAATGCATACGATAGTGTCCCGAGGAAACTAATACGGAAAGCACTAAAAGAAGCATTAGTAGATGAAAAAATAAATAAAATTTATATATTCTGGAAATAGATGCCAAATTAATATGGGAAGCAAGTTATCCAGATAATATTATAGAAGTAAAAGAAGAACGAAGATTGAAATAGTATGGCCATCTGGAGAGGATGGAGAATAATAGAAACCCAGTGAACAGTGGATGGATGAAGTGAGAAGAAACATGATCAGCAAAGACCTCAACGAAGAAGATGCTGATGATAAAAATCTGTAGCGAAGTAAAATACATTTGGGCTGAAGGATAACTGTTGTAATGTAGAGACAATCCTGAATAAAAAAATATAATAATAACTAACTCACTGGTACTATCGAACCTGTAAGTTCATGACTGTGTTGACATAAACTTTGTATACATCCTTATCGTGAGCTAATATTTTCGTCATCTGCTGTATATTTCATATCCCTCAAATCATGGATGATATTACTTTCCCACCTCATCTTGGTCATCTACTGGTCGCTTTGCCTCTGATTTTCAAACAAATGTTCCATGTTTCTCTTTCATTCCCCATTCGATGCAAATATTCTGCCCATTGCAGTCTACGAGACTTAACTATTCTTACTATATCTGGTTTGCCATAAAGATAATATATACACTATTATCAGATAAGAGACTAGATTGTAGTCTTCTCCATTTGCCTGTCTGTTCACTTCCCTTTGATACAATATTTTTCTAAGAACTATATTCTCAAATACTCGTAATCTTTTCATCTCCATTAAAGTACGAATCCCTGTTTCGCATCCATAAAATATTACTGGGAGAATAACTGCTTTATATATTTTCAGTTTAACGGTTTTTTTAGAGAGAAACTGAGGTGACAAAAGTTCCTGTAATGCATAATAGCATGCGTTTCCAGAATTGAGCCTATGTTTAATATCTTTTTTCACATCATTCCTGTTTGTAATCATTGTTCACTTTCCTAGTTATTCTAATAATCCGCAGGTAAATTAATGTCTCATCGCCATGTTGAAAAGTTATCAGGACATCTGTTATAAATTCACAGTTATTTCTGTAAACTGTTATTTCTTCCAATGTGTTTGTATAATCATCTGCAGTTAATTAAGTTGAGTCTAATTTGGTTCCATTGCAATGAATATCAGACTATTTATTCATGGGAAAACGAAATTACTCGAATAAAACCGACCTAACGAGAATATAACATTCATAAGCCTGCGCTTTATGGTATAGTGCACTCGGTATTTTAGTTTCCAGGCGGCATTAAAGACAACTATTTCTCTCTGGTTTAAAAAAATACATTGTTACTGCCAGGTAGAGCCGGGGAATTGTTGTTAGCGACTTCTAAAATGCCGCTCCAACCACAAAAATGTGAAAACAGTTCTCTGCCAATAATGTCTTCGCATTATAATTGATATATAAAATGACGTTTCCATGTCAACTCTACGTCAACTTTGCCATTATAAGGTGAAGATCGAACCTTACCGGCGTTTAAAAGCCCCAAACTGCGCAGTGCGTACTCTGAAGGTAATACAGGCTACCAGTGAATAGGCATTCCCAGTCGAGCTTGCTCCTGCTGCCTCCCCTAAGACCTTAGGTCCGGTAGAGCCAGTTGCCCTTCGGCCTGAGACTACCCCAAATCCAGTTGCCGTCAAAAGCACAGGGAAAAAGAAGAAATGTACCGGGCCAAGGAAGACCAGCCCGCACACGCTACCACTAGCATTGAGACTGCTAGAGTAGCGAAAATAACCAAGAGTAGGATGGTTCAAACCTCAGAGTCTGAAAAAGTTACAGACAAATTAGTTGATGAACTAAAGTTAGAACCCAGTTCAATAGTAATTCTTATTGAACTGGATCACGAGGATCGCTCTTTCTTGTTAGAGTATTTATCCTGCGTTGAAGAAGATAGAATGTAACCCAAGGTGACTTCAAAAGACGATTCCGTCGGCTAATTCGCCATAGAGCCGAAGAAGCTAAATAATTTCGACATTAATTTTCTGTGATGATCTTGATTAAATTTCTATAATTTTATTTTACAAATTTTATTTTTAATTAATTTTATTAAATTCAAACCTCTCTGCTAAGGTTTTCGGTGGTTTTCCTTAGCGCTAAGGCAAATATCGGAATGGTCCCCTAATCTCCACCAGTAAATTATAAATTACCAAATATTAATTTCAAAATTCAAAATTTTGCAAACGATCAGTTTAACCTCAAAAGGGTAGTTTCTGGTAGGGTTTGCGGACCTCCCGCCCTTGTCTCTGCGGGGATTGGCGGCGCTCGTGGCGGTTGCGGTCTTCCTCTTGGGTCTTTGAATGACAACAACTTACGACAAACTGAAAACATGCTTTTTATCGCTCAACGACTTGATCTTTGTCTCCTGATCAACGGTTGGTTATGTCTGGCAGCTGGATCATCGCTCAACCATCAACTAGAAAACTATATCAATGGACTGAAAAGGGCATTCAAGTCCCTAAAGCAACCGGAAGAGGCAGGCCCTGCTAGTTGATTTATCCTGGCTGCTGAGTGTGCACCCAGATTAAACTGAGTGTGCGCTCGGCGGGCCGGGGGGACAATGGGTGTGGGTACATAAAGGGGTGCTCTGCTCTTCCAACCCAAAGTTTAATCTAGTCTAACTCCATGTGGATGTAATTATCTTAACAGCGTTGCAGCTATTGTCTTTTACAGCATTATTATATAGTAAAACTTGTTCAAAGCGGAATCGAATGTGACTAATTTTTTTCACATTAGACAAAATTCCGTATTACAAAAATGATTAACCAATCTTAGATTATAGAGTACTGTATATGTCTTTTTACGTACCTTGGGTTGATTGTAGTTCCGCTGCCGTTGAAAACTGAAGTATAGTATGTACGAGAGACTTCGACGGTTACGCGCAAAAAAAAAAAAACAGTCCAGTTTCGTCAGCTTTAAAAATGTCTCTTAGGTGCGTATCCTGAAATTAAAGTATGCAGTTTCGGTTTCCACTCACTAACTATACTTTCGTCCACATCCTTTGATTCCCCGCAAATTTCATTTCACACTTCACTGTGTCGTCTTTTAAAACTATCCAGACAATCTGAAGCTGCCTTGAAATCGTTATTCCTTAGGTATATAGCTACAGCTAGAACTTGACTTTGGAACATGGGTTCGAAAATTTGGAGATTTTTTGATCGTGCACTTGTAAAACATTCCCACGCTACTTCCGTTGATTTTTTCGTCTTCATTTGATCATTTTCTTGTATACATTCATTAATTTTTTCTTTGTGTTTTAAAATATCATAAAATTGAAGTTTTCCACATTTAAATTTAGTCATTATTTCCCCTACGGTACTGAGAGTTTGTTTTTCTTTACGTTCAATCACTTTCACTTTTTCGTTTAATGACAATGATACATATGATTTAGCCATCTTTATTCCGGAAATTTAGAACGCTACCTGTGAAACATACATACACAAACGGTCTCAGATCTTAAACTAATTTAAGATTTTACAGTGCACTGGTTACAGTATTTATAAGACATATGTCACATGCCAAATATTTGTTAAACGAACCTGTATTTCCATAACGCGTGTGCAGTGAGGTCGAAGAATATTTCAGATACAGGTAGAAACTCTACTTCACATGGCGGCAGAAATCATCCGTTATTGTTATTTCGCCTAACGGAAATTCATTGAAGTGGAAAATAATTTCTCTCTCAGTCTTTCCGCCTTATTAATTTTTCATAAATCGTGTAGAAATATCCTTCCGTTTCCGCGTTGGACAGATTCCGTTTTATACAAAATAAATACACGTAAAATTACAATTATTTCGCCGGGACCAATAAATTTGTTCACTTTGGACAAATTTCTGCATTATTCACATTCCGGATTAAACAAGTTTTGCTATAATATAGTATGTTATAATCGGTGAATAGAATGTGACAACGCAGCTTGATATGCTAAATACATATTGTGCAAAATAGACCTAACTACCCACAAAGCAGCGCCTGGAAACTAAAATACTGAGTCCACTATAACACGACAACAATGGTCCTGTGTGACAAGTGCATCGCCTTCAGTCTTACCAACTAAAGGTTAGAAAGGATAAATGTTTTTTCTTATTTAAACACAACTTTAACGTCTGGATCATCTACATGAACCTTCGGGTTCGATAGTGGTAGTGCGTTTCAATTATTTTATGTTTTATTAGCGAATTAACCTGTTGAGGTTGTTCTCATGAAAATAATTTAAAAAAAAAGCTATATATTTTCATGGATTTTTAACCAACTTGCTTGCCATCGAAAAACCGAAAAACTAAACAACTGACTGGCACTCTCGAACTCGTACGTTCATGGCCGCGCGGACATAAACTCTCCATACATATCTATCAAAAGCTAAAGTTTTTTCAATCATTCCCTGTATGATTTATCTCTTTCAAATCATGATTAATATTATTCTTCCACTTCATTCTTGGCCGACCTACTTGGTGCTAACCCTCTGTTTTTCCTACTAGTTTCCATGCCACTTTTTATTCCCTATTTGTGCCACATGCCCTGCCCATTGCAATCTACGAGACTTAACTGTTCTCATTACGTCTTATTTTCCATAAAGATAATGTAACTCACTGTTATGTAGTTTCGTCCATTCTTCTGTCGTGTTCATATGTCCCTATGACCCAAACATTTTCCTAAAAACCTTATTCTTAAATAGTCCTAATAGTTCCTTCTCTCTTGAAGGAATAGACTATGTCTGATATCTATAAAATCGTAAGATTAACACATTTATATATTTTTTACCAATGATCCAGGTTGACTTTATGACGTTTGTGGTATTCTCTCCTGGTAGAATTGTAACCCACTTTTTAAGTGGGCGACTGGAAGGCGGAGTTACATTAACCCAATTGTGTGACACGTGATGAAGCGCCATGAGAGTCATTAAACCTAAACATAACTTGAAAACAGATCTTGGGCGACTAAAGGAATAATTCCTCTGGTCTGACCGGGAATCTAAAATATAAAATAGGTACCTGAGATCCGATTTACATGCTCAAGATGAAGCACATGTTCCGAAAGTACTTCACATTTTACAGCCTTATAAAATTGAGGACGACTGACAAGGAAAGTACTTGGGCACGAACAAACATATCTGTATGAAAGTTTGATTACAGGACCATTACATACTTCTCAATGTGCTGGTGGGTGTCGTTTTTCTGCAAAACTCTGCAATCATGCTCTAGATATCACTGTAGATGTCATTGTAGAAGCCATACGCAATGCAGATATCTTAACTATAAATGTAAATGGTGACTTTCAATAAAATGCTCACAGCAATGTGAATGACTGCAAAACGCACGGTGAAGAAAAGCAAGTTGATCACACGTCATATTTGCACATTCTATAATATCAGTGTTGAACGCCACGTCAATTACACTTTCAAGTTGTCCACTTGTTCACCAATATCGTAGCCAGCGTTCTGCCACGCGTAACGAAGCATTGGTCTATATACTCCCGCAGATAACTGATTGTAAATGACAGAATGCAAATTCATGATAAAGAATCTGTCATGCAATTTTGGCTGCATATTACTGGAACGTGGTTTAATAAGGTATGTTATTCTCTTGGCATATATTTTATATTACCTGAAGTTGTGCATATTTTGTAGTTTTAGGTGGAATGATTTTTAAATGCACATATTTTCCGCCAGATGCTTCCAGTAGTACTTGTTCATCCTTATGTCCAAAGTATTGTTGACTTTCTCGACAAATTTGGATTCAAAACTGACAGAAAAAAGTCTTCAGATGTTGTTTCGCCAACTTTCCACTCACACTTGCATCGACGAAGACATTGGAGGACACCGAGTTTCTATTCCCCATGACACACGGGGTCCAAACTTTCCACTAGGTTCTTGGGAGCAAATTATAGAGTTTGTCTGCCAATCGTCCTTCCAATGATATAGCAACATCGATCATGTAACTATGTGTTGCACTGTTAACTGATTGCAACATCGAGACAGTGTTTCTCTCCCCTTTCATGGATAGCGTTCTGTCAGAACAAAGCTCATAGTTGAACTGACTCTGATCACAGTTCCATACAGAACTAATTTCGATTTTTTCTGTCGTGATATGCTCATTGACGTCAGCAACAAACGTTTGAACTCTTTGAATCAGCTCTTCTTCGTCATCCTTATCTTTTCGCGCTTGGAGCATAGTGATATGACATGATGTTATCCTTAACTCCTTTTTCAAATTAGTAATAAATCCTAGTGAAGCTGTAAAGTTTGTACACCCAAGATTTCTGGCTATGTCCAATGCCCAATGTTGTAAATGCCAATAATGAAAGGCGGAACCACATTCTCGTGCTTCATCAAATTTTGCCATGACATGCTCCTTGATGATCTTTAACTGCAGTGTACAATTTCCTTTGAAAACTGTATTTTCTTCTCGTTTCTTTGCCACGTAGTCCAGTATGTTTTTGATATTGCTTTTTAGTCTTCAGTTTGGGTATCTTTTCAGAAGCTTGTCGTATGTGTTGAGACCTCTTACGTGATAATCATCGTATATGTTCTCTAGTGTGTTGTTATCAAACGCCATGATGATACTTGCGACTTTAACCTTCTTATCAGGAGAGGGTTGGAATTCACTTTCACTACTTCCATTCGCCTCTTCCCGCACTTGCCATATCACTACCGCTTGCAATGAGTTTGTTTGGCATTATCATTACTATCATCATAATTATGTGTTAGTGTTACAACAGTATCTGTTTCTAACTTATGCTCATATTTCTGCACTATAATAGATACCAGAAAACATGTGAATGACTCATCTTCTACACCAATACCATCTTCACGAAGAAGAGTTCTTCGTTACTTCATCTCAACCAATCGCAATACATTAGGAGGATTGATTACCAATCGCCGACCCACCTGACGCTTCACTACACAAATAACTTCACAAAACGCAACTTCAGAGGCACACTGCACCGTTCCTACTGGTCTCGACTGGCGTACCGGCAGGTCAATGTGCAATGAAGCATGGCACACGCAGAGGCCTCTAACGGACGACTGCAGAGTTTTGCAGATGAGCTAGTATCACTAGTACAATAAGGGACCTTTAAATTATCTCTCACACGATTTTGGTGTATATGTGTTTGTTCGAGTCCAAGTACTTTCCTTGTGAGATCTCAGGTATCTATTTTATATTTTAAATTTTTACATAGTGACCTCAACGTTTTTTCGTCATGAATTTTAAAAGTATTGGCCGGGAATCGTACCCGAGACATAGTAGATGCCCACTTGTTACTTTTAAGTCATGCATATACAATTATTTGTTCTTAAATAATTAATTTTTCTCCAGAACTAAATTATTTCTATGTCATTAATAGTTTTTTTATTTTTCTACCTTATTCGTAAAATCTATAATGAATCAAAATATATTGTAAATAATAATTCTATTGTAGATATACCATGTAATAATATTGTTCATTGTAATTTAGATGTAAGAATAATTGCTGTATTTTTTTTCTATCCTGGTTGAGTATTAGAAAAGGTCTTAAGCATTAACTCTCCCAGATAAAATAAAGTATTATTATTATATCTTTAGCTTATAAAATAAAACAATGTTCCTAGTAATAATTCAGCTAGAAAAGTCAGCAATCACTCTGGGATGCAGATCTGTCCAATTAAAACCACAGATACCAGTAGAGGTGATAAAACAAGACAAGAAACACACACAAATTGATTCTGACACGTGTTTCGCCCTTAAATAGGGCATCACCAGGGTGAATTTAATTGGACAGATTTGCATCCCAGAATTACAGCTGATTACTAAGATATTTTATTTTATATCTATCCATCTATAGTAATTCTGCCAAGGTCTTTTACTGCAATCATAGCATTTTCATGCAGCTTTACTAAGGAATTATACGTGTGGTAGCTTCCCGTTGCTTTCCATGCCGGTGAAGGATGATGATGATAATGATAAGGGCGGTGGTGATGGCCGGATGATTTTCCGGTACCGTTGGGCCATAAGCTTCCTGACATTTGTCTTATAGGTGAGGAAAAACCCCGAAAAAAAACCTCACCCAGGAGCCTGTCCAGACCGGGAATCGAATCCGGGCCCACTGTGCGACAAGGAAGCACGCTACCTCAAGACAACAGCGGTGGATTATTTAATATCCATCCATCCATAGTAATTTTGCCCGAAGGCAGGTCCTTCACTGTAATCATAGCATTTTCATGCTATGCTTGATGATGATAATGATAATGATAAGGATGATGGTGATGGCCATATGATTTCGGGGACCGTTTGGGCCTTATAGTTTTCCTGGCATTTGTCTTACAGGTGAAGAAAAACCCCGATAAAAACCTCACCCAGAAAAACTGACCCAACCGGGGATCGAACCCGGGCCCGCTGCGTGACAAGGCAGCACGCTACCTGAGACCACAGCGGTAGACGTATTTAATATAATATATTATAATGAATTTCCACAAAGTTACGCCTGACTTCATTATATTTATTTAGACGACTTGTCACAAAAGCAGAGATTTAGTAACGAGATGCTCAAGTTGGAACACGGGCGAAGGCAGTTACTAAACCTAATTTTGTAACGTGTTGTCTACAATACTTTATCTACGTTCAGAGTATTTTAGTATATGTTATATACTTAGTATATTTAACGAAATTTATTTATTGCGGAAAATATATGTTTAGAGAGAGAATAATATGGACTTTAGAGAGAAAAAAAGACGTTAAATAAACATTGCTGTTATATTCTGCAATTTCGGGTGCTAATTTCATATGTGATTTTAAAGTAAAAATGAGCGGAGAAGGTGATTTTCACGGTTCATCAGGACAAATTTTTAAAAGCAGTCCAAAATGCAACTATTAATATACATTCAGAAAAGTCAATATTATTGTAATATTATAATAACTATTTAAAGTGTATTTTAAGTTTTGTTGAACCTGTATTTTATGTTTTGAGAGCGTGTTTTGTTAGATTATAAAGTATAGGTTTTGTTGCCTAGCAACTACGAACTAAAGCGTCACTGATTGTTATAACAGTAGATAATAGTATATTACAATATGAGGTTGGGAAGTGGTTTTTACAGAAGCGAGGAAATTATTAAAAACCTAGCGATAGCGAAGTTTTTAATTTCCGATATTCTGTAAAACACTTCACAGACGTACGTTGTACTTATTTTTTTTGTACGATGGTGTTTTCAAAATAATAAATCATAGTAAAATAATATCTTTATTGGAAATATTTGCGCTCATTATACAGAGCGTATCGAAAAGGGTGGCGCAAACTTACAAGGTTGAAAGTACACGATAATAGAAGCAACAATGTCCCAGTAAAAATGGGTCCGCAAACGAGCCGTTTGCGAGATAATTACGAATGTGTGGTTACAAGCCATCGACCTAGTTAGTACAAATTAATTTGAGTTTAGACTTTACTATTAATTTTTCATCTCATTTAGTTCACATTTAACATTTCACAGTTCACTTCACTTATGGGCTACCTGTTAAAGGAGTGTTCGAACTGTCTTCCTTGCATCTTGGATGCAATACTATGCTCGTATCTGCAATGAATGTCGATTTCTTTCGAAAAACCCCGGATTGTTTCCCAATTCTTGACAAGCATGTACAACTCTCTGCTCCAGTTCTTCAACCGTGTTAACGGGTGTGCTGTACACTTCGCTTTTGAGGTGACCCCAGACACATAAATCCAAAGGATTTAGATCAGGTGATTTTGGAGGTCAAGGTACAGATCCGCCTCGACCTATTCATCTTTGGCCGTATCTGCGCGTTAGATGCCGTCTCACAGCAGCAGCAAATTGTGCCGGAGCTCCATCATGCATGCACAACAAACTCCGACGTTGCTGAAGGGGAACATCCTCAAGTAATCCCGGAAGATGACGCCGCAGAAACCTAAGGTACTTCCGTCCATTAAGTTTTCGTGGAAAAATGTGTGGCCCAATGAGATGATCACCTAGTATCCCTAACCACACATTCAGTGAGAAACGGTGCTGATGTGGTGACTCATGAACAGCATGTGGGTTTATTTCACACCAAAAATGTGTATTATGATAGTTAAAATCATCATCGCGTGTGAATCCTGCTTCGTCTGTAAATAAAATGTTACATGCGAAACGAGGGTTGACTACAGTCTGTTGTTGCATCCACTGACAAAACATCACTCTAGGAACAAAGTCCGCATCATTGAGACATTGAACTCGTTGGAGGTGGTAAGGGTACAGTAAACTGCGCTGTAAAATTCTCCATACACTACTGTGGCTCAGTACAGACACTTGTGTGGCAATTCTTCTCGTCGAGGTTCCTGGAGGGAGCTGTACTGCTTCCAACACCATATCCTCAACCTCAGGCGTAATGCGAGCAGGCCTACCTACTGCTCTGCCATGTGCAAAACCCCCATTTTCTCTCAAGCGCTGATGGACCCTTGTAAATGTACGACTTTCGGGGTACAAGCGTGCAGCCTCCCGTGCATTGTCATTAGCCCTACCGTACATGAAATGCATATCCGCATACTCTTCGTTACTGTAAGGTTCCATTGTAACTACAACACAGCACAAGTGGCACTCCTCAGACGAGACTGATACCTTTTGAACTGTGTACAGTATCCGTCCTGTACGTTCTGCGTGTATGGTTTGATTACAACTCCACCTCTCGGCAATGTTCAGTTTTGTAAACAAAGAACATAGGACGGCTTCAAGTGCGCAAGGAGTAAACCGTACGATTTACAAACAATGACGTCAGTGGCGGCTTGTAACCATACATTCGTAATTATCTCGCAAACGGCTCGTTTGCGGACCCATGTTTACTGGGACATTGTTGCTTCTATTATCGTGTACTTTCAACCATGTAAATTTGCGCCATCCTTTTTTATACACCCTGTATATAACTGACTGACGTTAGCAGTATGGTCAATATATATATGACAAGATAAGAAAAATAAATGCCTGGACAGGATTTGAACCCGGACCTTTGAGTTGATATCTCAGTGCGCTACAACTTACGCTACCAGGCGAATCCAGAACAAACATTTATTTTTCTTATACATAGTCTCTATTATTACCAGATGTAGCGGGAACTCGGTCTCCACTGCCACCTAGTAGTGTTATATATATATATATATATATATATATATATATATATATGCTAAATGCCGAAAATAATTTGTTGAGACTATCAGCATGCGTGACACCAAACAGTCATAAAATGGCAGCAAGCACGAATTTATTGTTTTATATTGTTTAAATTAAAGTTCAGTTCATTTAAAATGCAGTGATTTGTTTCGTACAATACATATTAACACTACCTTTTGGATATATTTTTGTATATACATTCTATGTAGTAAACATAATAGGCAGTGGTTTTACTTCCCGCTGTAGGTAGTTAATATGTAATATTACAGTATAGTTATTTAGTTATTTATAGGTTGGCAACCCCGAAATGAACGAAATTGAACTTTCAGTCATGGTCGCCATTTCTGTAAGCACGACAGAACGCACTGTCGTGCAAAAATTATATTTTTAGTTAACATTTTCTGAGAGAAATATTGGGATGACAAATAGTTCCTGTAATGCAAAACAGTGTGCGTTTCAAGAGTAAAAGTAATAAAAAAGTGAAGTACAAACTACGCGAATGGAAAGACAGATAGTGAAATGAGAGGGGGAACACGCATTAATGGCTTCATACAAGTTTGTTTGTGGATGATGGGTTTGTTGTGTGATTAAGGAGTTGGGGCACTTAGCATCACTTTCCTGCAAGCGACAGTGAAGCATCTTAATGGTGTGTTGTTTGTCTTGTCGCTTAGCGTGTTTACATCCTTCATTTGGCGGTGCTTTCTTTTTTACCACAAAATGGTGATCAAAATACACAGGGTATAGAAAACATCACACAACTATCACTTGCAACAACCATGAACTTTTTGAAGCCAAAATACTTCCCATCTTTACGTATGGAATACAAATCATATGGACTAACCTCAGCTACGGAGACTTAAACACCTTAGAAAAAGTGAAAACAAGATTCCTAAAAGCAATGGGGATCTCGAAATTTGCTCCATCTAGACTTGCATATGAGTTAGCACGGGAAACTTTCCTCGTGGAAGATCTACGCACAAAGTTCCTGCTACCAACTACCACCAGGAAGCTATGTTGAAGGAGATAAGACAAAAGAAGAGAAAAGTAATACCGGACGATTTTTATGCAACAGATGCAATGCTCAATCGAAACTGGACTGGACCAAAAAACAAGATACGCAGTGCAGTAACAAGACTGGCAGCACCATAAACTCTGCAATATTTCAAACTATCATGATCCGTCAATGGACTGCGTGTGTAAGCTCTGTGATAGACCGTGTGCAATATACTAGTTCATCATCTTCTTCCTTCACGGATTAGGTATTTGTCTGTTCTTATCTCACATCTGTTCAGCCCAGCGCACAATGATCCAGAATGCGAAAATATCGGCAAAAATCTGGAAGTCACTATTTGGGCTCCAAATCATTCCACATGTGTAAGATTAACAATTTTAAGTATTAAAAAATCTGGATCGCATACTTGATGCGAGGGCTTTTAATTAGTTGTTATATGCAAAGTATTTGCGGAGATACTTTGAAAAATAGAATAATCCATCTCACAAATAGACCTATGCATTTAGAAAACATGATAATAATCTAATATATAAAAATGAATGTTTGTTTGTTTGTATGTTTGTTTGTTTGTTCGTAATTTATGCGCGGCCATAACGTTGATCCGATTGTGATGGGGCTTTTTGCAAAATGTTCAGGAGATTCCCGATATGAACATAGGCTGTAAGAGAGTTGCGATACTCTACTCCTACACCCTTAAAAATCGCCCTTTGTGGTGGAAAACGTGAAAAAAGTAGCTCTTTGGACGTTCAAATCGCTTACGCTGCCTAAACCATAACAAATACACAAAATTAATGTACAAGAATTGAATCTAAAAAAGCTCTACAAAAAAGTTCGCGACAGCATATTTTTATCTCATACGGATAACTCACAATAACCATTTTTGTCTTTCATTGATGCCAAGAAAATGGAGACAAGTACGTAGATTCCTGTGCAAGCATATCAGCACATGGCGGGTATTCTTTTACGGAAAACTCACAATAACGAATTTTGAATTTAGCTCATTTATATCAAGAAGATCGAGATAAGTAGATTCCCGGGCAACACCGGGTAATCAGCACGGGAAATTTTAAAGTAATTACGACATACATTTATAATTATTTTTCATTTTACTTATTCAACTAATCATAAGAAGTACATTACTTTTCGTCTTTCAGCTCATTTATGCCAAGAAGATCGGGATGAGTAGATTCACGGACAACGCCGGGTAAACAGCACGGGATATCTAAAAATAATTACAGTACGATACAAATTTTTCCTCATACTTATTTAACTAAATATAAAACACATTAATTTTCGAATTTGAGATAATTTATGTCAAGAAGATCGGGGTAAGTAGATTCCCGGGCAACGCCGGGTTATCAGCACGGGGTAACTAAAAAAATATAAATGTATAATTTTTTTTTCGTTTTACTTATTCAACTAAATATAAAAGCACGTTAATTTTTTCATTTATTTAGGCGTAGCAGCGCACGCCGGGTAGTAGCTAGTAAATAAATAAATAAATAAATAAATAAATAAATATAAATATCCTCAACTCGTGTCCAACTCAGGGTCGGGTCGAGAGATGAGATGAGCCTCTATATGTAGAGGCCTGTGAATGACAAGGGTGCAGGCCGACCACACCTGACGCACCATTACAGGGACAAATTAACCAAATAATAATAATAATAATAATAATAATAATAATAATAATAATAATAATAATAATAATAATAATAATAATAATAATAATGTATGAACTGGACATTTTAATGAAACTATACGCCAGGTTGTATGATCCAACAAATTCTGTAACTGCACATCTGCAAAAGATTCACTAAAAATCCTTACTAGGAAAACAACGTTCTTTACTTAAGGATTAAATGACAGATCGATATTAGCAGCCTTTCTTTTGCTTGTGCTCTTATAATCTTATATTGACTTTGGCTTAAATTAGCTTCAATAATTAACGAAATAACTTCACTTTCTTGTAAGGTATTTCTTGGAATTGAGATTTTGATGATTTCGAAACTAGAAGGGTTTTTTTCCTGCTCCTGTTGGAGTTGTGTAAGACCGCTTCATTTAGTAGTTCCGGTGCCTTTTCCTCTCCATGCTCCTTAAAAGTACCTTAGTTACAAAATGGAGTTCTTTGAACGGGTTTTCACACCGAAGTTCTACAGTCTTTCGCTTTTTACTTTTATGGCTGATATCTTCAAAACTGACACTCGGGCGTCCTCTTTGCTTATTAGAGCTGTAGATGAACTAGGAACTAAAACACGTCATGCATTTCACTTTTGTTAAGTATTTTGTTGCAGAATAGCGTCACCTATACACGATTTTTTTTTTCATATAATATTCAGAGATACTGTCAATGTTTATATAATTTAATACAAATTGAAACAAACGTTTGATTTGATTATTCCGACCTTCACCTAATTTTTCACGGTGGACTTTGTACACTTCCCTTCTAGATTTGTAGAATATTCCATAAGATACCACCGGAAATCAAATAAACTGGATGATGTGTGTGAAAGTTGAGATATTAGCAAGCTTCAAGAACTATCTTATTTCATGGGCATTGCATTACTGCAATCAGCTGTCAGTTATTGTAGCGACAGAATTCCCGTCCTGAATGCAAGCAGACACACGCTCACGGACGGCAAGATCACGCGCTATCTGCACAACACGAGTTCATTAATGTGCTGCGTAAATCTAAAGTAGCAAAAAGTAGCAACATTTTTTACC
Organism: Diploptera punctata; assembly: GCA_030220185.1. Taxonomy (NCBI): domain Eukaryota; kingdom Metazoa; phylum Arthropoda; class Insecta; order Blattodea; family Blaberidae; genus Diploptera; species Diploptera punctata. The sequence continues at coordinate 52,203 of JASPKZ010007538.1, read as the reverse complement.
CGTGCCAGTTTAGCAACACTTTAAATTAGACTTTGCTTTAGAAGTCGTCGTGGAAAATGGTGGCGAAAGCATTACACTCAAGATAACTTTCGTTTTTCAAGTCCGAAATAAATATATTCATTTTATTGTAATTCAGATGTGGGCTCATTAGCAAGAAAGTATAAGTATATTTATAGCGAGAGGAATTAAACAAAAAGTATGTCAAAAATGTGGCATAAAAATTCCCTTTTTATGACACATAACTTCGCGACCCGAAAATTAAGTCAAATAATTAGTACAGAGAATAATTTATTTGACAGATTGGTACTCCATTTATTTGTTTAGATGACTCTTCAGGTCCCGCGCCGTAGCCGAGCGGTTAAGGTAGGAAGCCTTGGCGCAGAGCTACGGGACTTGCGCTGGTTCGAGTCTCCATGGGGGAAGAAATTTTCTCATGGTATTTCGGCCAGTATGGGACCGGTGCCCACCCAGCATCGTGAGGCAATTGGGTAGCTACAATAAGTAGCGGCTCCAGGTTGAGGAACCAGCTATAACGGCTGGGGGACTCGACATGCTAACCACATGTCACCCCTACACTGGCTGTTGATCATCTACCTCTGTGATTGACACATGTGGATGTGAAGGGCCAGCAGCCGGCTGGTAAAAGGGCAACCGCTGAAAAGTGGAAAGACCCTCAATCGGATCGGATGACTCTTCAGGTTATTCCCATCTAATGAAAAGTAAAAATTTCGATTTTTGCCGTTTTTTTTACATTCTCGATCATTGAGCAGCGCTTTCTTGGTCTTCCTACCGATCTTCGTCCTGCACGATTATACATCAGTGTCATCTTTGGTGTCCTATCCTCTGTCATTCTTTGCAGATGTTATATCCAATTGTTCCTGTGATCTTCTGTTTGTTGAAGAAGCGGTTGTACTTTTAGTTCCTCTCTAATATCATCTTTTACAATCTTTCACAGCCCGTAGGAAGATCATTTTCGTTGCCTGAATTTCACTTTTTTTCTTTTTCCTTCAGGACCCAATCCTCACTTCGATACATCGTCCCTGGTTGTGCCATCGTTGAGTAAAATCTTAGCTGCGTATCCTTTCTTACTTTGTTCCTCAGTGTTCGTCTGATGGTTCCACAAATATGTTGAAATGTCTGCATTTTCTTATTTATATCTTGTTCTTCTTTATTAGTTACATCGCAGCCCAAATACTGGAAGTGTGAAACCTGTTATAACACTTTATCTTATATTACTATTTTTGTTCTTACTGCGTACTTTCCATGGAACGCCATTACTTTAGTTTTTAATTTTGAAATTATCATATTATATTTATTACATATATTATTTAATTGATAGACTGCTTCTTGTAGCCTTTCTTCTCTATAAAAAATTACTACCATATCATCTGCAAAATATAATATATTCAATGTTGAATTCGTCCAATTTTTAATCCCTTATGAACTAATTGTTTCCATTCATCAAGAATATTCTATATATATATTTATTAAAAAGCGTTAGCGAAAGGCTACACCTCTGTTTTAAACCAAGTTAGTTCTAATTTCTTCTGTTAATTTTCCATTTATTTCAATTACTATTTTTGTACCTTCATATAAACTTTGAGTAGTTTTTATTAGGTGTATTGGATATCCTTTTTTTTATTTTATTTCAAGGTATGTTTAAAGAGAACAAAATCATTGGTGGCATACAGCAGAGAAAAATCTAATGCACATTCGTGCGCACTTCTTCCTATTAATTTATAAGGATGTGCAAATTCCGACGATATCACAGCAAGATATAGGCTTTACACACAGTATATGCTGATCACATGTTCTGAGTGACTTTTACGAATCATTTTCAAATGCCCTGCTAAAAAATATTAAATTTAAATACCCTTGATTCTTATGTATTTTCGGAGTTTTAAATATCATTATGGAATGCACCATAAAACACACATCACCGCTTCAAAATCTTCCCAAATTTGGTATGAACATTACATATGCTCGATGTGTGCACCTCTGGTTATACGGAAGACGTCGATCCTATATCCCACTTCTCTACTGGCGTCGCTAGAATCTGAACATTGGGAGTGCGGAAGGAGTGCATGATCAAAAATGTGGAGTGCGTGTAAAACAGCGAAAATATAGTCTAACAAGGGAACTTCAGCCATTGCATGCCGAAACGTACCTTGGAAATTTTCCCTGGGAAGTGTTGCGATTTTAAGTATCAAGCTGCTGCCTCAAATCCAAAGTGGTGATGAGATGAAAAGTGTAGGAAGAGGTGTCGAAGTAATGATGAGAATGTTCAGAACCGATACAACTGGAGAAGCGAATGTTTTGAAGATGAAGGAAAACAACTGCATTACGGGTAAATTCCAAAATAAAAAAAATGTATACAATAGGTGAATGGAGAAGACTACATAACAATGAACTACATGGTCTTTATAGGAAGCCAGATATAATAACAACAGTTAAGTCTCGTAGACTGCGTTGGGCAGGACATGTTGCACGTATGGGGGATGAAAGACTTGCATGGAAGCTTCTTGTAGGAAAGCCAGAGGGAAAACGCCCAGTTGGTAGACCAAGAATGACGTGGGAGAATAACATTAACTATGATTTGAGGGAAGTAGATTATACAGGGAATGATTGGAAAGCATTAGCTCAGGATAGGGATGTATGGAGAGCGTATGTCCGCGCGGTCATGAACCTACGGGTTCGACAGTGCCAGTGAGTAAGTAAGTAAGTAAGTAAGTAAGTATTGGGTACAATCATTGACTCATCTCTCCGTGATGTATCCTGGAAACGAAAATTATTTCGGCCATGTAGTCTATCAGATAGGTTCACAACTGGGGAGTAAGAGCCAAACTTTCTGTTTTACTTTTTATGTTTTATTGTCTTGATTATTGTTATCAGTTATTTGTTTACTCATGATTATGGACAATGACTTCTGTCAAGTTCCTTTCTTTTGTATAAATCATATATACAGGGTGCCTTCATGCCGCTCTTTCATTCCCCATTCGTGCTATCTGTAAAGAGACTATATCCAAGGGTGATTTATCTAATTTCTGCGTTAATATGTCCTACTGGCCCACTAACATACAGTATACCAAGAATTAGATAAATCGCCCTTGACTATAGTCACTATACAGGTGGCACGAATGAGGAAAGAAAGAGGGGCATGCAAGCTTCTTGTAGGAAAACTAGAGCCCTGTTAGTAGGCCAAGAATGAGGTCGGAGAATAACATTTACTATGTTTTGAGGGAAATAGATTATACAGGAGATGTTTGGAAATCATTAGCCCAGAATAGGAATGTGTGGAGAGCTTATGTCTACGCGGCCATGAACCTACGGGTTCGATAGTGACAATTACCTCAAGTAGTAGTGTTTAAGATTTTATTCTCAAGGTCCCGTATTCAAACCCCAGCTATGGTAATAGTCATTTTCGGTGTCTACTAGATAGAATAGGTGAAAATATGTATTTGTTTTCTAAAAATCGTTTCATGAGAACGTTTTCCTTCGGATTCTGTAAAAGTACTGAAACAGAGACACGGTGTGGATTAAAACATATCATCATAACTAATTTACAAGTCCATACTAGAAAGTATAATGTTATATAGATCGGAAGTTTGGACAATGACACAACAACACGCCAACAGAATAATTGCAGTTGAAATTGATTTTTTGGAAAAGAGATGCCAGAAAATCTCGACTGGAAATAATTAGAAATATTGTCCACCGCTGTGGTCTCGAGGTAGCGTGCTGCCTTGTCACGCAGCGGGCCCGGGTTCGATCCCCGGTCGGGACAGTTTTTCTGGGTGAGATTTTTATCGGGGTTTTTCCTTACCTGTAAGACAAATGTCAGGAAAACTTAAAGGCCCAAACGGTCCCCGAAATCATATGGCCATCGCAATCATCATAATTCATATTCATCTTAGATTAAGCTTAGGATTAGGGACTCTCCTGGCGCACCACTATCATCATCATCACCCATCATATAATCGGGGAAACGTAACCGCGCCTTCCATACGCCCCAACCTCAGAAGTGGGTTACAAGTACGCCATGCCAGGAGAGAACACCAGGAATGTAGAAAGACAACCTGGGGCGTTTGCAAAAAAAATTAGAAATACAGAAATTAGAAAATGGATTAATGCAGAAAGAAGTATAAAGGATGAGATTGAATACAGAAGGGTATGGACACGTAGGAAGAATGCAGGAACGAATATTACCAAAGGGCCGTCTATACATGGAAAATTGAAAGAAGGAGCAGAAAAGGAAGACCAAGGATCTGGAAGAATAACTTTCAGAATTCAATGAGCAAATTTGGTGTAACGGATGAATATACAGAGGACAGAGCACCATAGAAACCTTTAATTAAGGGACATTTGTGAATGTTTGTCACAAACTGATAATCTGTAAGTCCGTCCGTAGTCATTATGTATTTTTTAAAACCAATGTTAATTATTTACAAAACTCTCAATCATGACGAAAATTCTCAAAATGAATGAATTAATCATAACTAGCCATAATTTATTTTCCTTATTTACGAGTAGCGCCTTTTGGAAGCTCAACACATGATCCTGATGGGAAATTCCACACGTCCAAGATGTGATTGTATTGGGAAGTAATACAGTTGTCTCGGAGTAAGATCTAATGGGCAGTTTAATATGGCCTTGGCACAAGATATCGAGGAAATTGACTATGATGGAGCTGTGTTTGCTCTTCCACTCCATATTGACTTTGTTTGCAGCATCAAGTTACTCAGACGAGGTAGTTAGCAGGGTCATGACTTCTTGACCACTAGCACTATGTCAATACACTGACATTTTGTTCGCTGTTATAATATGTATGTTCATCTTTATAGACCTACAACTCAATGGTGCTCATTATGTAGTATTATTAGATGATAGGGAGGAGATACTAAGAACCAACAAGAACACTCTATTGAGTAACACTAACAAATTGGGACTGGAAGTAAATAACAATAAAATTAAATGTATGTTCACACATTATGTAATGGAAATGAGTACTTAATGACAAATGAGGGAAATTTTGAAGAAGTGGCTGAAATCCAATTCCCAGGAACAATAAAATAAATTACAAACATGAATGAGGTGAAGAAATAAATTAGACATAGGCTCAATTCTGTAAATGCATGCTATTATGCACTGCATGGACTCTTTTCGTCCTAACTTATCTAAAAAAAAAAAAGATAACTGAAAATAAACAAAATTTTTCTATAATTTGACAATCAATATACTAATCAATTCCATTTTTAAACTATTCTTTATGTATCTAAATAATAAATAAAATTTAATCTTCCAACATTCAATATTCAAACAACTGTTATTCTCCGACTTATATGAATGATATGACCAACCTCATAAGCTAGTGGTCAGCGTTTTTGGCTACTGTTCATGAGGTCTCCAGGTTCGATTCCCGGTCAAACCATAGGATTTTTTCCTTAAAGGGAATTATTCCTGTGACTGCCCATGGTCTTGAATATACGTTAAGAACTCTCCTGGTTGCTTAATTATCATTTATGACCCATCATATCGTAACGTAACTCCGCCTTCCAGGCGCCCCAACTTCAGAAGTGGGTTACAATTAAGCCAATGAACACCAGAAATGTCGTCGAAATGACAACCTGGAGTATTGAATAAAATATATTACATGGAAGCAATACATGGACTCGTACTTTAAGGGAGGAGAAGAGATTACGAATGTTTGAGAATTAAGTTCTTTCAGACAAATGAATGGAGAAAACTACATAACAGTGAGTTACATCATCTTTATGTGAAATCAGATAGAATAAGAAGAGTTAAGTTTCATAGACTGCCATGGGCAGAAAATGTTCCACGAATTAGGAATGAAAGAGGGCCATGGAGACACCCTCTAGGAAATCCAGACGGAAAGCGTCCAGATGTGCTGGGAGAATAACATTAATCATGATTTGAGAGAGGTAAATACTTGTAGAGGTAATGCACCGAGTCCTCTTATTTCAGAGAAATAAGGACTTTTATTAAGGAAGATTAATTAATTAATTTCTAAGTACTTATTGCCAGAAGTAGGGCATGTTTATACTTAAATAAAATGGGATGAATCCAGGAATTCATTGGTAGCGTAATCAAAATGATACGACTGATCATAAAACAATCTCATATGCAATCAATAAAACTCCAGTACTAGATGATTAACGTAGGTCATGGACCTGATCCTTTACTATTGTGGTCAAACGCATAAGTAAACAGAATACAATGAAACAGTAAACCCTTATACAATAGAGAAGAAGTTTGCAGTTCTCTTTGTAAAAAGGAATTACAAGACTGTGTCATTATTAACATTCAATATTAATGACGAAATCCGAAACTGTGTACAAAGGGCTGGACAGCAGCGAACAAACAACCGGGTTTCCAAAATAAGCTATGGAGAAGAGTACTGCCAAACCAATTTAACTAAAACATGCCTGCGCTACACGTGGGTCCCCTTTGCCGGAAGGAGATAGATGCCGCCAAAAAACATTGGTTCTATTAAAGATAACTCAATTTGGACAACCCTGCAAATTTGATGTAGGGACATATATATTAAAGGGGGGATATGATCCCAAACGCCTGAGTTTAACAGCCCCAACATCCGCCCTCGAGAAGGAAATAGCAAATTAAAAAGATTGTAACATCTGAACTCTTTTGTGAGAGGCTCTTGGTGGGGTGAAGAATGACTGAGTTGCCTAGAGAAAATAAAAATTCTTGATGAAAATTGAAGCCACAAGTTACAAGCGGGTGCGCCAGCATCAAGGGCGCTTCTTATAAGTGAAGTTACAAGCAGGTGCGCCAGCAGTTAAGGGCGCGTCTTTTGAGTATCTGTGCTATCAGTTAGGGCGCGCATTATATATTGATTCAAGTCAAAAGTTACAAGCGGGTGCGCCAGCAGTAAGGGCGCGTCTTTTGAGTTTCTGAGCTATCAGTTAGGGCGCGCATTATATATTGATTCAAGTCAAAAGTTACAAGCGGATGCGCCAGCAGTAAGGGTACGTCTTTTGAGTTTCTGTGCTATCAGTTAGGGCGCGCATTATATATTGATTCAAGTCACAAGTTACAAGCGAGTGCGCCAGCAGTAAGGGCGCGTCTTTTGAGTTTCTGAGCTATCAGTTAGGGCGTGCAATATATATTGATTCAAGTCAAAAGTTACAAGCGGATGTGCCAGCAGTAAGGGTACGTCTTTTGAGTTTCTGTGCTATCAGTTAGGGCGCGCATTATATATTGATCCAAGTCACAAGTTACAAGCGGGTGCGCCAGCAGTAAGGGTACGTCTTTTGAGTTTCTGAGCTATCAGTTAGGACGCGCATTATATATTGATTCAAGTCAAAAGTTACAAGCGGATGCGCCAGCAGTAAGGGTACGTCTTTTGAGTTTCTGTGCTATCAGTTAGGGCGCGCATTATATATGGATTCAAGTCACAAGTTACAAGCGGGTGCGCCAGCAGTAAGGGTACGTCCTTTGAGTATCTGTGCTATATGTTATTGCGGGCATTATATATGGATTCAAGTCACAAGTTACAAGCGGGTGCGCCAGCAGTAAGGGCGCGTCTTTTGAGTTTCTGAGCTATCAGTTAGGGCGCGCATTATATATTGATTCAACTCACAAGTTACAAGCGGATGTGCCAGCAGTAAGGGTACGTCTTTTGAGTTTCTGAGCTATCAGTTAGGGAGCGCATTATATGTTGATTCAAGTCAAAAGTTACAAGCGGATGCGCCAGCAGTAAGGGCACGTCTTTTGAGTTTCTGAGCTATCAGTTAGGGCGCGCATTATATATTGATTCAAGTCAAAAGTTACAAGCGGATGCGCCAACAGTAAGGTTGCGTCTTTTGAGTTTTTGTGCTATCAGTTATTGCACGCATTATATATTGATTCAAGTCACAAGTTGCAAGCGGATGCGCCAGCAGTAAGGGTACGTCTTTTGAGTATCTGTGCTATCAGTTATTGCGCGCATTATATATTGATTCAAGTCAAGAGTTACAAGCGGATGTGCCAGTAGTAAGGGTGCGTCTTTTGAGTTTTTGTGCTATCAGTTATTGCACGCATTATATATTGATTCAAGTCAAAAGTTACAAGCGGATGCGCCAGTAGTAAGGGTGCGTCTTTTGAGTTTTTGTGCTATCAGATATTGCACGCATTATATATTGATTCAAGTCACAAGTTACAAGCGGATGCGCCAGCAGTAAGGGTACGTCTTTTGAGTTTTTGTGCTATCAGTTATTGCGCGCAATATATATTGATTAAAGTCAAAAGTTACAAGCGGATGCGCCAGTAGTAAGGGTGCGTATTTTGAGTTTTTGTGCTATCAGTTATTGCACGCATTATATATTGATTCAAGTCACAAGTTACAAGCGGATGCGCCAGCAGTAAGGGTGCGTCGTTTGAGTTTTTGTGCTATCAGTTATTGCGCGCATTATATATTGATTCAAGTCACAAGTTACAAGCAGGTGCGCCAGCAGTAAGGGCGCGTCTTTTGAGTTTCTGTGCTATCAGTTAGGGTGCGCATTATATATTGATTCAAGTCACAAGTTACAAGCGGATGCGCCAGCAGTAAGGGTACGTCTTTTGAGTTTCTCAGCTATCAGTTAGGGAGCGCATTATACGTTGATTCATGTCAAAAGTTACAAGCGGATGCGCCAGCACTAAGGGTACGTCTTTTGAGTTTCTGTGCTATCAGTTAGGGCGCGCATTATATATTGATTCAAGTCACAAGTTACAAGCGGGTGCGCCAGCAGTAAGGGTACGTCTTTTGAGTTTCTGAGCTATCAGTTAGGGCGCGCATTATATATTGATTCAAGTCAAAAGTTACAAGCGGATGCACCAGCAGTAAGGGTGCGTCTTTTGAGTTTTTGTGCTATCAGTTATTGCACGCATTATATATTGATTCAAGTCACAAGTTACAAGCGGATGCGCCAGCAGTAAGGGTACGTCTTTTGAGTATCTGTGCTATCAGTTATTGCGCGCATTATATATTGATTCAAGTCAAAAGTTACAAGCGGGTGCGCCAGCAGTAAGGGCGCGTGTTTTGAGTTTCTGAGCTATCAGTTAGGGCGCGCATTATATATTGATTCAAGTCAAAAGTTACAAGCGGATGCGCCAGCAGTAAGGGTACGTCTTTTGAGTTTCTGTGCTATCAGTTAGGGAGCGCATTATATATTGATTCAAGTCAAAAGTTACAAGCGGATGCGCCAGTAGTAAGGGTGCGTCTTTTGAGTTTTTGTGCTATCAGTTATTGCACGCATTATATATTGATTCAATTCACAAGTTACGAACGGATGCGCCAGCAGTAAGAGCGCGTCTTTTGAGTTTTTGTGCTATCAGTTATTGCGCGCATTATATATTGATTCAAGTCACAAGTTACAAGCGGGTGCGCCAGCAGTAAGGGCGCTTCTTTTGAGTTTCTGTGCTATCAGTTAGGGAGCGCATTATATGTTGATTCAAGTCACAAGTTAAAAGCGGGTGCGCCAGCAGTAAGGGCGCGTGTTTTGAGTTTCTGTGCTATCAGTTATTGCGCGCATTATATATTGATTCAAGTCAGAAGTTACAAGCTGGTGCGCCAGCAGAAAGGGCGCGTGTTTTGAGTTTTTGTGCTATCAGTTATTGCGCGCATTATACATTGATTCAAGTCACAAGTTACAAGCGGGTGCGCCAGCAGTAAGGGCGCGTCTTTTGAGTTTTTGTGCTATCAGTTATTGCGCGCATTATATGTTGATTCAAGTCACAAGTTACAAGCGGGTGCGCCAGCAGTAAGGGCGCGTCTTTTGAGTTTCTGTTCTATCAGTTAGAGAGCGCATTATATGTTGATTCAAGTCACAAGTTACAAGCAAGTGCGCCAGCAGTAAGGGCGCGTCTTTTGAGATTTTGTGCTATCAGTTATTGCGCGCATTATATATGGATTCAAGTCACAAGTTACAAGCGGGTGCGCCAGCAGTAAGGACGCGTGTTTTGAGTTTCTGTGCTATCGGTTAAGGAGCGCATTATATGTTGATTCAAGTCACAAGTTACAAGCAAGTGCGCCTGCAGTAAGGGTGCGTCTTTTGAGTTTTTGTGCTATCAGTATTTGCGCGCATTATATATGGATTCAAGTCACAAGTTACAAGCAAGTGCGCCAGCAGTAAGGGCGCGTCTTTTGAGTTTCTGTGCTATAAGTTAGGGAGCGCATTACATGTTGATTCAAGTCACAAGTTACAAGCGGGTGCGCCAGCAGTAAGGGCGCTTCTTTTGAGTTTCTGTGCTATCAGTTAGGGAGCGCATTATATATTGATTCAAGTCACAAGTTACAAGCGGGTGCGCCAGCAGTAAGGGCGCGTCTTTTGTGTTTTTGTGCTATCAGTTATTGCGCGCATTATATGTTGATTCAAGTCACAAGTTACAAGCGGGTTGCGCCAGCAGTAATGGCGTGTCTTTTGAGTTTCTGTGCTATCAGTTAGGGAGCGCATTATATATTGATTCAAGTCACAAGTTACGAGCAAGTGCGCCTGCAGTAAGGGTGCGTCTTTTGAGTTTTTGTGCTATGAGTTATTGCGCGCATTATATATGGATTCAAGTCTCAAGTTACAAGCGGGTGCGCCAGCAGTAAGGGCGCGTCTTTTGAGTTTCTGTGCTATCAGTTAGGGAGCGCATTATATGTTGATTCAAGTCACAAGTTACAAGCGGGTGCGCCAGCAGTAAGGGCGCGTCTTTTGAGTTTCTGTGCTATCAGTTAGGGAGTGCATTATATGTTGATTCAAGTCACAAGTTACAAGCGGGTGCGCCAGCAGTAAGGGCGCTTCTTTTGAGTTTCTGTGCTATCAGTTAGGGAGCGCATTATATGTTGATTCAAGTCACAAGTTACAAGCAAGTGCGCCAGCAGTAAGGGCGCGTCTTTTGAGTTTCTGTACTATCTGTTAGGGAGCGCATTATATGTTGATTCAAGTCACAAGTTACAAGCGGGTGCGCCAGCAGTAACGGCGCGTCTTTTGAGTTTCTGTGCTATCAGTTAGGGAGCGCATTATATATTGATTCAAGTCACAAGTTCCAAGCGGGTGCACCAGCAGTAAGGGTGCTTCGTTTGAGTTTTTGTGCTATCAGTTAGAGCGCACTTTATATATTAGTGATGTACACAAGATTACTTTAGGCCCTCCGATTATAGGCATTTAAAGTCGAAGAAGTTATAGATACATTTTAAGTTATAGCACATGTATTTAATGGAAACAGCTGGCACAAAAGTAGACCGAGTTACGCACTGGAGTATTAATAATTACTCAAACACGTGTAGTGACTAATTAATTTACGATTCCGGCCACCTACAGCCTTCATCGTCGTGTTGAGTTGTCCAATACGACGAAGTGTAAAAAAATCTAAGTGATAATAAAAGAAATGTCAAATTCAAGTCGTCACAAGGAGTCTACTATTTTTCCCGAGTGAATATCCTTTCCCACGTGCACCTGAGAAACCAGAATCTTGCTCTACGGAACGTGAATCCAACTAGTTCGTTGCATCAAATTGTCCTTTTACCGTATCCTGGACACAAATCCAAATAAAACAGGAATTGAGCCTTTTTTCTCTCGCTACATCATATTTATGGGAAATCAGATGGAATATGAAGAGTTAAGTTTCGTAGACTGCGATGGGCAAATGATGTGCCATGAATTAGGAATGAAAGAGGGCCATGGTGACTCCCTGTAGGAAATCTAGACGGAAAGTGTCCAGATGTGCTGGAAGAATAACATTAATCATGATTTGAGAGAGCTAAATTGGATAGGGATATATGGAGAGTTTATATCCATGCGGCCGTGAACCTATGTATTCGATAGTACCTGTAAGTTAGTTATTATTAATTAGGCTCATGGGCTCTTAATCACCATACAAGAGATTATTCATTAGAGAATGACGTCAGTCTTCCTTTTTAAATGTCAAATTATATTGGAAACACCTGTGACTTATTTTATAAGTTAAACCAGAGCAGATAGGCAGTTAGAAAGAGAGAGAGAGAGAGAGAGAGAGAGAGAGAGAGAGAGAGAGAGAGAGAGAGAGAGGAGAGAGAGAGAGAGAGAGAGAGAGAGAGAGAGAGAGAGAGAGAAGAGAGATAGAGATAGATAGATATATATATATAGAGAGAGAGAGATTGGATGTGCAAGCTTAATGTATAAATTGAATTAATCTGATGAATGACGTCATATGATGGATATGAACTCTACTTACAAACTTTGAGAGGTTGTGGAATATAATTTCAGTGTTTTGATATAAGGAACACATGGTCTCCATTACAGTAATTACAAAACATTTTGACGTTGATATGCGAGACATTATGTTTGTGAGTTACGTACAATTATGAAGCAGGAAAGAATGTAATTATCCCGGGCAAGATCGATCAGGATCGAGCGAGTTAGGCCAGACGATAGCATTTCAGTCTCGAATTCAATTAACAGGGGCTACTAAACTGACTGAGGACTTTCGTCGTTTTCCTGAAATCATGGATTTACATTGTATTACCAGCAACTTTGTGAACCGTTATTCGCCGCAAGGAAAGTGATACTACAGGGTGATTCATAAATACTATTATAAACTTCTGGAGGTTGTAGAGGGCACTTAGTAGAAACAGTTTTGGTAAGAAACCCATGTCCGGAAACTTGCCTTTTCAATGTAAAATAAGTTTGAAGATTGAAACTCATTGGTCTGATATCGTGTGCCGTCTATTTCAGGATAAATATTACACACTTCTAGGGGTTGAACTACACCTGCCGAGTCGGAGTAAGATCTTCTTACACCAATTCAGGCGACAGTAAACATTATTGAGCACACACTAGGTCTTGAGGGGCGTGTGTATGAAAACATGCGTCGCAGGTACACTTTGTACAACGAACAACAGGGTCGCCAAGTGGAACGACACTTGTAGTTTCTTTAATCTATCTATCTATCTATCTATCTATCTATCTATCTATCTATCTATCTATCTATCTATCTATCTATCTACGTATAATAGAGTAGCACAATGCTGGGCCATAACCTCTCCTTTATTAGGAGTTACTAGATCACGTAAATGTTTAGTTACCTTATTTGTCCATAGATGTCATGAATGGCGTGAGGTCAACACACCGACTCAATGAGACATCTATCAGGCAACTAATATATTATTAGGACTTCGAAGAAGGTAAATGTTGCTTAGGGGTCTTTTTTCAGGCTTCAGGATCTTTTACGAGCGTGAAAAAATCAGACTCGGGATCCGCAGCTTAAAGTCCCTCCTGGAGAATTTGCTCCTTGGATTTTCCATCCTAAAAAATCCCATCTTCCCCGGACAGGTTTGAACCCACGATCCTCGGGACTAGAGGCAAGGAGCATAACCACTAGTCCAGCACGACTGGTTTCTTTAATACAATGCGAATATTGTTTGTAAACTTGAATAAAAAGTTTTAGCATAAAATGTGTTTTCATCAAAAATTAAATTCAGTTAAAGAAAGCTTCTAAGTTCCCCCAGGGAGATAGCAGTAGAAGAAAAAGTCAATATTCCAGGAGGAAACTAAAAGAATACTTTGAACTTCTTTATAACGAGAGGTACAAGAAATTTGCCTCATGGCGTTAGGATATATTTCTCATTACAACTAAAATACATCTTCCTCTATTCTTCTGCTCCTTATTTCTCCACCGGATTACCATATAGGTGAAATTATTTTTATCTCCTTCCACTTTACCGTTTCATTAATTGATGGTCTCGGAATACAATAATTTCTCTAGAATCATCGAAAAATACTCCATTTTTAGACTTTATTAATTTCTTAAAAAGTTTGACATTAAACACTGTTTAAAGGAACTTATTGTCACGAAATAAGTCTACATGGTCAACATAATATTTTCATTAAATAGATTTTAGACATTAGTAATAACAATAACTAACTCACTGGCATTGTCGAACCCGTAGGTTCATGGCCACACGGACATATGTTCTCGATACATCCCTATCTGCAGCTAATGTTCCAATCATAATAAAAAATAAAAATATCAATAATAACAATTATTTTTATTAGTATTATTATTAAATTGAGAAAAATATTAATAAATTATTAAAATTATACAATTTTTTTTAATTCTTAAAAATTCTTAAATTGGAAAACTAACAAATTTATGGGATAAAAAATTAACATTAATAAAATATTCAATACTAGATTGTATACGATACAAGGGATTAAATTGATATGGGCATGTACGACGAATGCAAGAAGAAAGGTTACACAGAAAAACATTGGGATGGTATCCACCTGGAAGAAGAAAGGGAAGACCTCGAAACTCGTGGATGCAAGAAATAAGAACTGGAAAGAGAACAAGAGGACTGGAGGACTTGTAGTGGATAGATAGAGACGAGTGGATAAGAGAAATAAAGCTTTAGGCACAGAAAGATGTGTAAACATTGAAAATCTGTGTATAGATAAATAAAATGATTATCACCAGTACTTCTCTCCTAAACCATAAGGATTCCAACCTAAAGGTACGATTTCACCAAAATAGTGTGCAGCACATTTGCTTATAAACATTTTGTGCTAAACTCCAGCATGCACTTGTAAAGCTTTTAATGCCTTTAGCCTCTGTCAGAGATGTGAGCGCACGGTGCAGCACACACAGTATGCACGAACAAGTTCACTCAGTGTTCTGCCTTCCTTCAGTTGTTAATATGGACGGGCAGCAAAACGTAGTGCTTTGTGCTGCAGCTTCTGTTTGCTTAAAAATAAACGAAGAAAGAAACCGCGTTGTAGGGTAACGCCCTTCCTACACCGATGCAATGAAGAGACGAATAGATTTGTAGAAGAAATAAAAATAGCTCAGTTAAGTGGATTTAAAAATGGCACTCGAATCTTGCAAGGATTTTAAGTTGCTGGTCAATGCAAGTAGTCCTTTTATTGCTAAGCAAGACACACAAATTACAGAAAATGTGTTCCCACTTCAATAAGGCTGGCAATTATCTTAAGATATCTTGCTACAGGAAATTCTTTTGCAAGTTTATTGTATTTATTTAAAGTTTCAAAATGACTTATTGCTCGGATTGTACGTGAGGTCTGTAAGGCGTTGATAACCGTGCTGAAAGAAAATATTAAGTTAACACACAAACAAATAAAATCACATTCAATTTCATTTACTTTTATTACACGCTTTATATTAGCTTGACATCTATCTATCTATCTATCTATCTATCTATCTATCTATCTATCTATCTATCTATCTATCTATCTATCTATCTATCTACTATCTATCTATCTATCTATCTATCTATCTATCTATCTATCTATCTATCTATCTATCTATCTATCTATCTATCTATCTATCTATCTATCTATCTATCTATCTATCTATCTATCTATCTATCTATCTATCTATCTATCTATCTATCTATCTATCTATCTATCTTCTTCTATCTATCTATCTATCTATCTATCTATCTATCTATCTATCTATCTATCTATCTATCTATCTATCTATCTATCTATCTATCTATATATCTATCTATCTATCTATATATTCTCTATCTATCTATCTATCTATCTATCTATCTATCTATCTATCTATCTGTCTGTCTGTCTGTCTGTCTGTCTGTCTGTCTGTCTGTCTGTCTGCTGTCTGTCTGTCTGTCTGTCTGTCTGTCTGTCTGTCTGTCTGTCTGTCTGTCTGTCTGTCTGTCTGTCTGTCTGTCTGTCTATTCTGTCTATCTGTCTATCTGTCTATCTGTCTATCTGTCTATCTGTCTATCTGTCTATCTGTCTATCTATCTATCTATCTATCTATCTATCTATCTATCTATCTATCTATCTATCTATCTATCTATCTATCTATCTATCTATCTATCTATCTATCTATTCTATGTAACGGAATCTTTCAACGCGATTTTCACCCACTTAAAATCATTGGATCGACTTGAAACTTTGCATACTTGTAAAGGACCCGTGACATACAATAATTTCATATTTGTTTTCTAAGATCCTGGCCAGAATCATCAGAAAATAAATAAATAATAGTTTTAAAAAACTAAAAGAACACGCTTTATTGGAAAACTAAAAAATGAAAAATAATTTTAATTTCCAATACGCTTGGGATAAAATAAAGTGGTCAACAAAAAATCATCTCCAACACATATAGAATAAAATTAGAGTTATCAACAAAAAGAAAATAATTTTACCATCAAAAGCGTGGGGTGCTCTATATCAATCAATATAATTGATAATAAACAGATATTGGTAAAAGTAAGCTCTCTAAGAAGAAAATGTAAAAATCATAAAAAGCACCCCACGCTTTTGATGGTAAAATTATTTTCTTTTTGTTGATAACTCTAATTTTATTCTATATGTGTTGGAGATGATTTTTTGTTGACCACTTTATTTTATCCCAAGCGTATTGGAAATTAAAATTATTTTTCATTTTTTAGTTTTCTAATAAAGCGTGTTCTTTTAGTTTTTTAAAACTATCATTTATTTTTAATTTTTAGTTTTAATATTTTACAGAATAAGATAAAAATGTAAGTATCTTTAAATTCGATACTATTGTAGTATGAGGTAAAAGTAATACTCTTCTATTAAAAAACCCTCTCAGCCGGATTTGAACCAGAGACGTATGGGTTACTGAAATTATATGCCATTAAGAGTTCACTGCTCTACCAACTGAGCTCTTGCAACGATTGACTAAAAACTCGAAAAGTCCGCAACCTATTATACCAGTTTTCAGTTTTTTTTTATTTTCGGATGATTCTGGCCAGGATTTTAGAAACAAAATATGAAATGATTGTATTATCACGGGTCCTCTACACGTATACAAAGTTTCAAGTCGATCCAATGTTTCTAAGTGGGTGAAAATCGCGTTGAAAGATTCCGTTACATTGATACAAAAACACTTTTTTTTTTATTTTCTGATGATTATGCCCAGGATTTTAGAAAATAAATATGAAATTATTGTATTGTCACGGGTTCTCTACACGTATACAAAGTTTCAAGTCGATCCAATGTTTCTAAGTGGGTGAAAATCGCGTTGAAAGATTCCGTCACGTTGATACAAAAACCCTTTTTTTTTATTTTCTGATGATTATGGCCAGGATTTTAGAAAATAAATATGAAATTAATGTATTGTCACGGGTCCTCTACAAGTATACAAAGTTTCAAGTCGATCCAATGATTTTAAGTGGGTGAAAATCGCGTTGAAAGATTCCGTTACATAGATAGATAGATAGATAGATAGATACAGGTGAAGCTAATACAAAGCGTGTAAAAAAAGTGTATTTGAATTTATGTAACGGAATTTTTTAACACGATTTTCACCCACTTAGAAACAATGGATCGACTTGAAACTTTGTATACTTGTAAAGGGCCCGTGACAATAAAATATTTTCATATTTGTTTCTAAAATTCTGGCCAGAATCGTCAGAAAATAAAAAAAATGTCTTTGTATCTATGTAACGGAATCTTTGAATACGATTTTCACCCATTTAGAAATATTGGATCGACTTGAAACTTTGCATACTTGTTAAGGGCCCGTGACAATACAATAATTTCATATTTTGTTTCTAAAATCCTGGCCAGAATCATCAGAAAATAAAAAAAAATGAAAACTGGTATAATAGGTTGCGGACTTGTCGACTTTTTGGTTAATCGTTGTAAGAGCTCAGTTGGTAGAGCGGTGAACTCTAGTGGTAAATAATTTCAGTAATCTATAGGTCGCTGGTTCAAATCCGGCTGCGAGGATTTTTTTAGAAGAGTATTACTTTTAGTCATACTACAATAGTATCGAATTTAAATATATTTACATTTTTATCTTATTCTGTAAAATATTAAAACTAAAAAATAAAAAATAAGTAATATTTTAAAAAACTAAAACAACGCGCTTTATTAGAAAACCGAACTAAAAATAACGAAAAATAATTTTAATATCCATCACGCTTGTGATAAAATTAAAGCGGTCAACAAGAAAATCATATACAACACATCTTAATATATAAAAATTTCGTGTCATGTTGTTTGTCCGCGATGGAATCCTAAACTACTGAACCGATTTTAATAAAATCTGCACACTGTGTGCACTTGAGACATAGGATAGTTTATAACTAAATTTATAGTCGCATTATTTTTTATTGCAAATTATTTGTTTATTATTTAACAAAGAGTTATAATTATCTGTGAGTTACATACGATTCTAACAGACGGCGGTGTAATGTAATTTTGTTAAGGTAATTGGTTTATTATTTAACAAAGAGAGATCAAGGTGGCTGTGCTTTTTGTTGCAACCGCGAATTTCAATTGAATTACAAATATTGATTATTTCATAATTTAAGTGTGTTCAGTGTTTATTTTATTTTCAATGTATTGATAATAATATTAATTTCGCGTGTAAGTATTAGTTTTAAGTAATCTGGCTGAAAGACAGTAACTTAATTTAAATTTAAACTGGACCGAGAAGGAACATTGAACAATATGGCTAATCAGTTCTAGAGACCATGAATCATAAGATATCAAGTGAATTTCCGCAAATTGGTATAGGCTTATGTGACATAAATATTACATTTAAGAAGAATGTCAATTTAAAACATATGAAGGTCCTAAGGAACGGAATAACAGAACTGTAAGTAAGTCAGTTAGTTATAATAATATGCCTAATATTACAGAAACAATCCCCATGCCTCAATTAAATGAAAAACAAGATGACTATAATATATCACAAGATGATATTACTATACAGAGACTTCTTGATGATGATGAGTATCCAAACTGGCAACAAGTTCGTAGTAAAAAACGAAAGTATAATGAAATCAGCAAGCCTCCTCAAAATATTCCATCAATAAATGTATATAATCCTTATGATAAACTTATGGATGATACTGAGAATGCAGACAACATAAATTCATCTCAATCAACAAAACCACTTCCACATAAACCACCACCCATATTTATACCGGGTGTAGTTAACGTATCAGAACTAATAAATTGTGTAAAACAAAAACATTCAGATTTCTCATACAAAATGTATAAAGAAGACATTAAAATCCTGCCAACCTCTACTGAAGCTTACAGATCGTTGGCGAGATTGCAAAATATCACACGTATAAGTTAAAACAGGAGAGGGATTTCCGAGTAGTTCTTCGTAATATTCTCTATAAATACAGAGAGTGTTGTTAGAATTAGGGCATCGAGTTCGTAACATATATAACATTCGACACAGAGTTACAAAGGAGCCATTACCACTTTTTTTATATTGATATGGAGCCTCAATCCAATAACAAGGAAATTTACCAAATTGAATCATTACTACATGCAAAAATTAGCTTTGAACCATCTTATAGTTACACTATATTTAAAGGCGATACGAAGTTCGCCAGGCCAGCTAGTATAGAATAAAACTAGAGTTATCAAGAAAAAGAAAATAATTTTACCATCAAAGCGTGGGGTGCTTTTTATGATTTTTACATTTTCTTCTTAGAGACTTTACTTTTACCAATATCTGTTTATTATCAAATATATTAATTGATATAGAGCACCCCACGCTTTTGATGGTAAGATTATTTTCTTTTTGTTGATAACTCTAGTTTTATTCTATATGTGTTGGATATGCTTTTTTTTGTTGACCGCTTTAATTTTATCACCAGTGTGTTGGAAATTAAAATTATTTTTCGTTTTTTTTAGTTCGGTTTTCTAATAAAGCGTGTTGTTTTAGTTTCTAAAACTATTATTTATTGCTTTACATATTATGCTAACTCAGTGTTTTGGAATTTTCGCTGTCAACCTGGCGTAAATGATTTGAATAATCATTATTGAAGCTGATCCTTGACTCTCAGAATCTGAATACGGTGACGGTGTTGGAGTAGTAGTATATTTCCCAGTGCCAATAATGGCGTCATATAATAAATTATCAATCTCACTTAGCACTAAAATCTTGGTCCGCTCATCTTTAATTTTTCTTAATTTCATTGCGACGGATGCAGTATAGATGTCGCCGTCAACTTGTTTTTTGTTTCCATCTGTTTGTTTACGCTATCCATAATAGACAAAGCATGAGCTATTCTTGGGTCTTTATCAACAGTACGACACTTCAGTGAGTGCTTCGGAGCCTTAATTATTCCACTGGCCTTTCTTGAAGGAATTCTTGATCTTCATTTTATGTGTGTTCCTGGATATCTTGTATTAGCTGAAATAAAATAAAATTTCCTTTTTGAGATGCTAATACACTTTAGAAGAATGGATGATGATTGGGAGTCAATTTGATCATCTTTGAAATTTCCCTCATCGCATTGAGGCTCTGGATGGCAAACATGTTGTTATTCAAGCCCCAAATAATACAGGAAGTGACTTTTCAATTACAAAGGTGATTTCAGCATTGTACTTTTAGCACTGGGCGATGCAAATTATAAATTTACATATGTAAATATCGGGTTCAAAGGAAGAATATCGGATGGTGGTGTCTTGAAAAACACTAGCTTATTGCAAATCTTCAACAAGGTCAACTAAATTTGCCTCAACCTTATGCGTTACCCGTAAGGAACAAATCAATTCCACATGTTATCGTAGAAGATGATGCTTTTGCATTAGATATGAATTTAATGAAACCATATCCGGGTCAAAATACCAGAGGATCAAAAGAAAGAATAATTAATTATCTTTTGAGCAGAGCGAGACATTTGTTTTCGGGATTTTGTCCGCTGTATTTCGCGTACTCAGGAAACCAATTCCTTTAGCTCCAGAAAAGGCGTAATTGGTAACATTAACTTGTTGTTACTTGCATAATTTTTTAATGACACAAAAGTCGTCTTCACAACTTTATACTTTACTTGGTAGTTTTGATATTGAGAATCAAATGACGCAAAGCACTATCGATGGAAGTTGGCGGCGCGATGCACCCGTGGCAAACTTACTACCGTTAAGACATGTCGGAAGAAGACCATCTGACGATGCGAAAGATATAAGAGAAGAATTTGCATATTATTTTCAAACTGACATCGAAATGGTGCCATGGCAAGAAACACTGGCGTAAAAAAACATAAGACAAAGCAGGATTTAAACATAAAACTATGAAACGTACTGTTGTCAGGACTTTTTTATACACCGACTGAGAGAGCAGCACATGAGGGGTTGTATGAACGCAGGGCTGCTACGGTTTTTGAGGTTATGTTACGAATGTTGAACGACTGTGTTTATGTGAATGCACGTGCATGTGTTTTGTTAAATAAAGTGTTTTGTTAAATAAATAAAATAAATAAATAAATGTTTTGTTAAATAAAGTTTTTTGTCTCGTACAATATTTGTTTATTTACGCACCTGTTCAGTTATTTCATATTGTGAGTTAATGCTGACGTTAGGTTCATCCCTCCAATCAAAGAAGTTCAAATGTGTACAACCAAATCATTTTGCCTTATATACGTCTGAAATCCCTAAACCTGAAGATTTTGAATCGGCGATTTACTTTTCTGTCTTCGGTATTGAGCTAAAATAATTTTCCATTTTCTCATTACTTCGGTCGAGTCACAATTAAAAATTTGAGCCAACTCTTGAGTAGCATTGTGTTTTTTTTTCTATCTTTATAGTCAATGTGACTGGAGTCCCATAGTAGAGGATAAGTGTCAATAGCTTGAATAAATTTGATAATTTTATCGTTCGTCCAATCCATATTTAATGTACGCATACAAATAAATATTTTCGCAAGACTGCGTTAACGAACAACATGTGCGTACGCGTCGGGCCAAGTCCACTTCTTGCAAAGATTCCAGTTGGGGTAGTCGTGCTCATTAGCTACATGTCCATCGAAGAACTATTTCTGCTTTTATAGAGTAACTAGCGTACTCGGCAGATGTTGTTCTGCCCGAACGTTCACTTTTCGCGTCCTGGCCAGACGATAAAAATATGTTACTTTTTTACCATAAAATTCACCAATTAAGGCGTAATTACATAATACTACACAAGTTCGCAAGAGAACCTCCCACAGTCATCTATTGTAGCTCAAAAAGCGCGCATGATGACGTCACATTGCTGTCACGCGGAATGTCGATAATGCAGATGACTACGCATCTGACAAAAAATTGGATAACCTGATCGCAGCGGTACCTACCGAGACCAATTGTGAATCTAAACCATCCAAACACACACACACACACACACACACACACACACACACACAATTTCATCAAAATCTGTCCAGTCACTTGACAGTTTTTAATTTCGGACTTCAAATAAACCTTCACTTCTAATTGTCAGATTTCGCTCATTTTTTTAGACAAGACGTACCTCTATTTATTTTAATACGATATACTGTGTTTTGTGTGAACATCGAAAAATGTGACCGCTAGAGCAATTTTTAAATTTTCACTTCAGATGAACTCCTACACCTAACGGTTTTACAGGGTCCAATTGTGAATCAAAACCTTTGAGGGGCCCTTTCACACAAATACACACACACACACACACACAAAATTACATCCACCGCTGTGGTCTCGAGGTGCCTTGTCACATAGCGGGCCCGGGTTCTATTCCTGGTCGGGACAGGCTCCTGGGTGAGGTTTTTTTCGGGGTTTTTCCTCACCTGTAAGACAAATGTCAGGAAGCTTAGGGGCCAAAGTTCCCCGAAAATCATCCGGCCATCATTATCATCATCATCCTTCACCGGTGTGGAAAGCAACGGGAAGCTACCACACCTATAATTCCCTAGTAAAGCTCCAAAGCATAGCATGAAAATGCTACGATTGCAGTGAAAGACCTGCCCTGGGGCAGATTTACTATGGATGGATGGATATATATATATATATATATATATATATATCCGACTCAAGCATTCATTTTTCTTTTCATATATATATATATATAGAATCAGCTAGCAGCAAGTGTTTATAGCGATTAACGTAACATTTATGTAATAACTAGTAAGTATCAGAATCCTTGACAGTGGATATAACGTAATGTTCGATAACAGTGTTTTTTTTTACGTTCAAACCTGTTAGTCATCACCGTTATCACACTCAAATCGATAAAACAAAATAACGTCATACAATTTTCCTATTAAAATACGAAAATATTCATTTTTATCCGTGAGTCACTATTTTCCAAGAAAAACATGACTTCTGATGTATACATATCTCCATGATACAACAGGATTGGAATATCGTGGCCTATGAGTCGGTAGCTGGTCTCACATCCATACGTTTGCCAAAAGAAGGTAGCAGAGACACAACATCAGAAAAAGAACAATTAACTTTCACAGAGATTTGTTCCAAATTTAAAATAAAGCTAACAAAATATGGAAATTGCCAGCAGAACACAACTGGTATGAAGCAAAGAACCCTGGAGAATTCAATGAAAACAACACTACAACAGACAGGTGCTATAAAAATTCACTGGCACTATCGAACCCTAGATCCATTACCGCGCAGACTTAAGCTCTCCATACATCTCTATCCTGAGCTAATGTTTCCTATTATCTCTTGTATAATCTACTTTCCTCAAATCATGGTTATTCTCCTACCTCATTATATGTCTACCAATTGAGGGTTTTCTCTTTGAACTTTCTACAAGAATCTTCCATGCCCCTCTTTCATTCCCACCAGTGCCATACTTCTTACCTATCGCAATGTACTACAATTAATATTGTTCTCATTATATCTGATTTCGTATAAAAATTGTGTAGCTCACTGTTATTCAGTCTTCTCTATTCACCTGTCTGTTCACCTCTCTTCTGATCAAACATTTTCCGAAGAACTTTATTCTCAAATATCTTTTCTCCTCCCTTAAAGTAAGAGTCCATGTTTCGCACCATATAATATAACTGGGAGAATAATAGTTTTATATATTTTCAGTTTAGAAATTGGGACGACAAGAGTTCCAGTAATGCATAATAGCAAGCATTTCCAGAAGTGAGCCTATGTTTTATTTCTTTGTGCATCTCATTCCTGTTTGTAATTATTGTTCCTAGATATTTGAAATCACCCACTTCTTCAAAATTTCCTTCATTTGTCATTAACTGTCCATTTCCATTATATAATGTGTTCCTATATGTGAACATAGGCCTATATTCATTTAGTTTTATTGATTTTTATTTTCAGCCCCAATTTCTTAGTGTTAGTAAATAGAATGTGCATGTTTGGCCCATATTATATTATTATTATAAAATAAATGACCCACTGGAACTGTTGAAATGTAATATTACATACATCATGTAAGCCTAATAGGTGACTGACCATGTTTCCCCATTGTTATAATAATAATAATAATAATAATAATAATAATAATAATAATAATACATTGGTCTCGGTAATCTAATGGCTAATTTCCTTATTTCTGATCCCGAGGGTCGCGGATTGAATCTCTCCCGTGCTCGATGGATTTTTTTTAGGATTGAAAATTCGAAGGGGCAAGTTGTCCGGGAGTGACTACAAACCATGGATTCCGAGTTAGAATATTTTCGGGCTCTTAAAAGAACCCTAAGTCTAAATTAAAAATATAATTTTAATACGCAACGTGTTGCAAGCGGGTGTGAACTCTTCTATTACGTGTTAGGTTGAGTCATGTTGTGCAATGCGGATAGCAATTGTTATATAAAGCGATGCTTAGCGGAGGCCGGGTCAGTACGCTCTGAGCGACTGGCTGAGCGACAAGACTACTCAACTACAACACACAACAGTACCACGTAGGCTAATCAATTACTTACTAAACTGGAACAATCAGTGATAATAGACAAAATGGAGTCACTGCTTGCATCAAAGAAAACTCTTCAATCGAAAACTACGAGACTGGAGAAATCAATGCAGGAGCAGAAAGATCTCCTACAAGATTCTGCTACTTGCAATATGTTCATCGAACGAGCAAACAACCTCTTACAGATCAGCGACGATCTTCTGGACAACTTTGCCATACACTGCAAGGACGAAGAATACCAACAAGCCGAGGATGAAGTTTCTGCAATCAGCGACAAATTACAGCAACTAAAACTACAACTTCTGAAAGCATCTCAGATTTTACAACAAGTTTCAGAAGTTAAAACTCCAGCAGTAGAGGTAAGATTACCAAAATTAGAACTTCCAACATTTAATGGTAATTTGGACGAATGGTTGTCTTTCCGCGATCTCTTCATGGCAGCCGTTCACGACAACCCTGGACTAACAGGTGCACAGAAACTACAGTACCTGAAAGCTTCTGTTAAAGGAGAAGCAGCTTTACTTCTTCAGTCTGTTTCAATCACTAATGACAATTACGAACAAGCTTGGGATCTTTTGAATGATAGATACCAGAATCGTAGAGAAATAGTGACATCCACGCTTAAGAGGTTGGTGAATCATCCACACATGTGCAGTGAATCTCCTTTCGAATTGAGGAAGCTCGTGGACAACACCATGGAATGTATAAGATCTTTGAAGGTAATGAAAGTCCCTGTGGAACATTGGGATGTCATCATAAGCTATCTAATAGTGGACAAGCTAGACAGGGAATCTAAGCAGCAGTGGGAACTTAACATCAAATCAGGAGAAATTCCTGAACTCAGTGAGTTGATAGCGTTTTTAGATAAGAGATCACGTGCTTTGAGTAATCTATCTTCATCACGACAGAGAATATCAAACGCAGATAATCAAGTTACGTCACCACGCACTTCTGATGGATGTCCTCTGTGCAGTGGAAGCCACTTTCTCAACAAATGTCCAGACTTCATTAATTATTCGGTAGATGAAAAGAAATCTTTTGTTGAAAGTAGTGACGTATGTGATAATTGTTTACGTTCAGGACACACTACGCAACAATGCAGGTCTACCGGGTGTCGCAGATGCGGTAGTAAACATCATACAATGATTTGCGATAACTAAATTAAAATGTAATTGACCATTTAACTCATGCCTGAAATAGGAGTCAATGACCAATCACGTTTCAATGAATTTTGTTTTACGAGCAATGACAGTTGTGTTTCACCTCGCTATTTATGTAATTCTGTTTACCAAAATAAAGGAAGATCCTCCTTTTTAATATTCTGAACAGGTCAGAGCATTCTTTTGCAGTGACTGACTCTCCAACAAATACGTTGAATATAGCAAATAATGAGCAGTTCCCTTCGTACTACGCATTTGATAATTGTGTGTTTTCAATAATTGTGTTTTTAAATAATTTTACTGAGTTGTTTCCTAAAAAAATAATTAATAACCTATAACGTTGGTTATAATATACAGTTTTATGTGTTTAATTTTTTTTCCACTAGGGTGCATTCTTACAATATTGCGATCTTGGTGGTTTAACGCTGATTATGATCCTATTTGTCGATAAATAATATGATGAAGTTGCAGTGAATAAATATAACCACACATCTCTGATTTGTTTTCAAACATCGCTGTTTACATTAAATATATAAATATTTTAAAATACCGGTAACTATATTTAAATAGTGATTTTTGAGTAAACAGCTAATTTTATTCGTTAAACAGTCCTAACAAATGTCATTCTTGATTTCAAAATCCTCTAGATAAATTCACTCGTCACTTCGTGATTCGTGAATTTATCGATAATTTGGAAATCACTCGTGGCATTACTTATGATAAATCATATTTCCACTACAACTAAGGTTCCACAATCACATAACATTTAAAAATGACGACAAATACATTGTATTGATTGACTTCTTTTTATAAATTTGAATACATTAATATTTAAATTACTTCATGTAGAAAGCGCTTTACAAGGGAACAATCAATAATTACATGAAATTTCTCTCAGAGAAGCGTTGTGATGGGCTATTCTATGCCACTGTGCCGCCTGTGTATGTTCGATCGGAGAATAAATAAGTGCTAGTGCCATGTCGGTCAATGTGATAACACACGTTCCTGCTATAGCAAATTGTCAAATTGTAACATATAAGGGAATTCTATCCCAGGAGTCCACCTGTATTAGTGAGCAAGCTAGGGCGAGTTAGTATGCCAGGTTAGTTTAGGGTTCATTTCTTTGTTAGCGGGTTTTTGTGACAAGTTGGATATACTGTCTGAGCAGTGACTAGTATATATTTTACATTGTAAATATGGTGATTTTGGTTACTTCAAGCTCAACTTCTCACTTCATTTTAAGGCACTTCTCACATTTTTGGGAGAAAATCAGATTATATATATATATATATATATATATATATATATATATATATCTCGGGTAATTATTCATATACTGCAACAACAAACTCTGTGATTTCCCATTTTTTATTTTATGTAGGTGGCATGGTAGTATACAATCCCTTTATGATATAGTCCTACCAATATCGGATTCATAAAAAAATATATGCCGCTTTTAACGGCAAGGCACGGAAATCGATGCCAGGATCCAGCAATGGCAACCCAACGTGCGAATAAAATGGACGTCCCTGTTTGAGTAGAGCGGAGTGAAGTGAGACGGGGCGCGGCGCGTATGACACGTTGCTACGATTATCTAATACACCAAGTTAAGAATTGTGCTACTCGCTGTAGTTTAAATGAGGCCCTTGGCCGCTGGATTTTAATTCCTTGCTGTTAAAAGCGGCAGATAATTTTTTTGAACACGGCCTTGGTACATTAGAACGCTTCTCTGTGAGAAATACAAAGGAAGATTTCGGCATGCAATGTTTTATCAATTCCCTTGTTAGCATTATGTTTATCAAATCGAGATTTTTGTGTTAGTGTGCCGTGCATGCTTTTTTATGAATACTGCTAACTTTTTTTACACTCACAGGACTGAAACCGGACTTAAAACGTATGGGGAATTATAGTAGATATAACATTCGTAAGTTCTATACCGTTTGACTTTCATATGCAACAGCACCACAAGAGCTCATGTCCAGACTTGGCTTGGCCAGGTTATACATAAAAAAGTTATTTAACATAGCCCGGATACAAAAGAAGAATATAATTAGAGTTATGGAAAATTAGTGACGAATTAATTAGACCTTAGGTGTGTAATTATGATAATTCAAAATGTGATAAAATAATTGGACATGAGTGGAATAAAGTAAATATCGATAATTATTGTTGTTTAATGTTCTTATCGTAGTATGAACTTTTATATATTTTTTTAAATGATTGTACCTGAATAAAGTGGTTATTTATAAAATGTATTTTATTTCATTGCATTCTGTTTTCCTATGTGATATATTCTCATTAAAGCTATTTTTTTCAAAATCAAAATTAACAACCGTGTCTCTCTCTATTGCTTTGAATCTTCCTTTGCCATATTTTTTTTATTTCCCCTATGTAGATACCTTACGATTTACACAAATCCCTATCTCACAAAGGAAAATGAACTGTCAACTATTCCATGTCGAAACCTACTTTGTAATTTCTCTCAAAAAAGCATTGTGATGTATCAAGGCCGTAAAAAATGCCGCTTTTAACTGCAATGGAAGAAATCGATGGCAGAATCAAAGAAATGGAAACCCACTGTGCAAAACAGATGGACGTCTATGCTTGAATAGAACGCAGTGGAATGAGACGGGGCGCGGCGCGGACGGTAGGTTATGAGGATTTTCCAATCCACCAAGTCAGTTGTTGTACTATTTCCCTGTAGTTTAAATTATATATTTAGCGCTGGATTTTAATGAATTGCAATTAAAACCGACAGATAGTTCTTTTGATACGGCATTGGTACATCACAACGCTTCTCTGGAAGAAATTTCAACGTGGGTTTTGCAATGCAATGGTTGACAGATTGTAGCAATGCCACTGCACCTTCAAACTGGACCCACGGAACAAATTTCTGTAAATGCTCATATATGTGTGAAGTTCATTAACTAATGCATGTAATTGTAATTCTCAATCGCCTTTCATTGTAAGTGAAGGACATTTTACAGAACGTATCTTCAATCCTTCCTTTATAACGTCAGGATGTTTCACTGTTTTCCGACAGACAGCTTCGATGTACTTTAGTTTTAAAATGGCGGCTGCTCGTAAAACACGTACAAAGCAGAGAGCTGTGATTGAAGATCAGGGGGATCTGGCAGTCTTGCTTTACTAGTGACATTCTGCTAACCCAACGACGGGGTTCGTGCCCCCCTATCTCCTGGTTCATTGAACCTGAGACCATCTGTGGGGGCACCATGGGAGATGAGCTCCCTGGATGCCTACATTGCTCAGTGGGCTGCCTCACAGCAGCTACACGACTAGGCCTAGTCTTGCGAACGGGCTGGATGGGACAATACCGGGCGTAATGCTGGGAATTACCACCAGGTCAGTAAGCTCGGGAAAGGAGGAAGCGCGGTCTTTTGGTCTGTGAGACTTAGCGCCGACTCTGGAACCGAGTGACCCAAGGACAATCTGTGAGGTCGTCAGGAGTTGAGCGACCTGACGTACTAATGCTCAGGCTGGACCCACTTCAGCAACCAAACACGTCCCCAGCTGGTGAACTGGGGGAAAGATCGGTGGATCTGCTAGACAGTCCTCCCGGTTAAGTCCAAGGGACTCGTGAACCATTAGTGGGGTAGGCAAGAGTTGAGTGCCTTGTCGTACTAGTTGCTCATCTGTTGGAGCTTGCGAGCTCCGTGCTGGCCCACAACAGCTGCAGAAGGCGTCCCTGGGGGCACACCAGGGCTCGGCTCGGACCAGTCCAGCGGGGAGCTACTGTACTGGTTCCTGGCTTGGCCTACGGGCCCGTCGACAAACTGTGGGGTCGCCAGGAGATGAGCACCTGGATGTACTAAAAGTCTCACACTGTTGGGCTTGTAGCCCTAGCCGGTCTCACAACGGCTGCAGGACACGTCCCTGGAGGTGGAACAGGGGAATGGTCGGTGGATCTGCGACAGCAGTCCTCCCGGCTAGGCGCATGGAGCCCGTGGACCAACTGTGGGGTCGTCAGGATTGGGTGACCTGATGTACTATGTAGCTCAGCAATTCCCAGAACTGCGAACTCCAACACTCTCTCCCTGGGGTGTTGGTTTAAGGACCGAGAACTTGAACGTGGACGCGAACATAGGATAGGGAGGACTAGAACTAGGACTTGGGAGTATGGTCATGACGACCGAGGTATCCCAAGGGGTGGACGGCTGGGCCTAGATAACCCAACGACTGACAGTACTATCAACTCCTTGATCCACATACATATTTCATAAGCGTCTGTGAACGTTCAAAATTGTCTCTTGGTCCGCAGAAAAAATTCAATCACTGCTCTCTGCTTTGTCCGTATGTCACGAGCAGCAGCCATTTTAAAACTAAAGTACATCACAACCATCTGTCGGAAAACAACGAAACTTCCTGACATTGTAAAGGTAGGATTGAAGAGACGTTCTGTAAAATTTCGTTCATTTCCAAAGAAAGGCAATCGATAACTAAAATTATGTGCCTTATTGAATAACCTAGTATTTTAGAATGGGCTTATGTTGTAAATATAAAAAAAATACAATTTTGTACCTGTTGTGACAGTCTTCCTCAACAAATTATATTTGTATAAATTATTCAGCTAGGCCTTTCGGAACAGTTCCATTTTCAAAGCTGTTCATTCAGTAGATTTTTAACGAATATATTGTAGAGAGGGTTGATCTGGTAGGGCGTGTTCTCATTCAGCAGGTTATCGTTTCTTGTTTGCTTCATGATTTCTATTTCTCCTAAGATGTTTATTTTTCTGTTTTCGTTTTCTCTATGCGTTATTGAGAGGGTGTTTTCTATTGTGTTGAACTGATGACCTGTGTTATCATAGCTCCGAAAAGCCATAACAGGTACAACTTTTATTGTTTTTTGAATATTTAAAAATAACCTCAGCGGAACAAAATGTTTCTTAAAATTCCTATGTTGTAAACCAACAAAACCCGAACGTAAATTCGCTCCTCCGCAACATAACATTTTTTTTATGTATGGAGAGTTGGTTTGTAACAGTGAATTCACATAAAACATTTTGTGAAACCCTTACTCTGACAGGGTAGCTCGTTATTTTGCAGTGTCTTTATAAAGTGCGATGTCACGCGTAGAATTAATTGTAAAACCAGAGCGTCCATTTTTAATTATCAGCTTTGTCTGTATTTCAGAAATTGGCCAATTAGACACAACGGACACCTGGAAACAAAACATAGCATAATATTATCACAAGCCTTCGTAAAACACTTGCTCTCTATTTTAATTAATTATCCATACGTGTATAGAACGACTGGACAGAGAAAAAAGTGTTTAAAATTTCGTAATAATATCTTATATATAAAAATTAATGTTTGTTTGTTTGTTTGTTTGTATGTTTGTTTGTTTCTCTGTTTGTTTCTTTGTTCGTACTTTATGCGCGGCCATACCGTTGATCTGATTGTGATGGGATTTTTTTGCAAAATGTTCAGGAGATTCCCGGAATGAACATAGGCTATAAGAGAGTTGTGACACTCAACTCCTATACCCTTAAAAATAGTCTTTTGTACAGGAAAGCGTGAAAAAAGTAGCTCTTTGGATGCTTAAATGGCTTACCCTGCCAAAACCATAAGAAATACACAGAATTAATGTACACAGAACTGAATATATCAAAAAGCTCTACAAAAAGTCCGGGACAGCTTATGTTAATTTCTTACGGATAACTCACAACAACCATTTTTATCTTTCATTGATACCAAAAGTCCCGCGTTGTAGTCGAGTGGTTAAGTTAAGAAATTTTGGCCGCAGAACTACGGGACTTAAGCTGGTTCGAGTCTCCATGGGGGGGAAGACATTTTTCCCATGGAATTTCGGCCAGTACGGGACTGGTGCACACTGGGCCATAAATGAAATCCAGCTGGAAAAAACTATTTTCACTCACCCTCATCAATTTATCTTTCACTCTAATATAATTGTTATATGACGGTTCTTAACTTATCTACGAAGGAGGGTACAATTCTAATGTTTATGAAGACAATATAAACATCGGAAGTTGCCGATGGTTAAGAACTCATCTGGTCTATATCCCAGTTGTGTTATTAGCGTTGAGTGTTCAAGTTCACTAAGCTATTCTTCTTATTCTATATGGATGCTTCACCTCAAGGTTTGTAATTTTATTGATATATTTAATGTTTTTCTATATAACCATCATATATTATGTTAAATGCATGTGGAATCATACCTTCCATGCACTAAAAAATGTACACAATCATCTTATTTTAAATTGGGCTACAAAGAAAACGGTTCTGAAAAGTAGTATAAATTTTTGTTATATTATAGGCCTAGAGTGATTTATGGACTATAATTCCCGCACAATAACATGTGTGCAAATGATTGTGCTTTTTTTTAGCTTTCTTATTACAGGAGGCAGCCAGCAACTGAGACCTACCGTTGTGCAGAGAATAATTGTTTGATTTAATATGGCAAAAAATGTTAGATAGAGGCAATAAGTTATCATTTATTAAACAAATTAGGGGTAGGGGGATGTTAGCTGAATGTTTTAAATTATATTAAAAATCAATATTTTTTTGAAAAGCGATTTTCTCAAAACTCCGAAGTTGTGCGCGAGAAAAAAAAATCTAATGATATATTCTGATTGGCTAGGAGTGGATGTTAACTTTCCCGTTATTACGAATAAATTTAGAACAATGACAGTCATTGGAAAATTCTGTTCCATCTGCTTATGGAATTGGAAGACCCAAAATAACTTTCGAAGAAGCTGGAATAAAAGAAATGTTCACTTA
The DNA here is from genome assembly GCA_030220185.1 of Diploptera punctata. Classification (NCBI taxonomy): domain Eukaryota; kingdom Metazoa; phylum Arthropoda; class Insecta; order Blattodea; family Blaberidae; genus Diploptera; species Diploptera punctata. Next base: position 19,656 of record JASPKZ010007538.1, on the reverse strand, counting down.
AGCAGGAATTCTCTCGCGATGAACTTGCTCTTGCAACAGAAATATCACTTTGGTCATATGGTAAACGGGATACTGCTGATGTTTTAAAGACATTACTCAAAAAACCACAAAAAATAGCTTCAAAATAATAATAAACATTACAAATCACCCCGCTCAACTCCCCTATCTTCTATGTCGGACGAAGCATTGTCTTTTTTGACAATAAAATATCAATATGTCGATATATTAACATGAGACTAGGTGTCAAAAAGAGAGGTTGTGATATTTTATCCACCCTATAATGCTTCTAGGGAAGCAAATTTGTTATGCTACCTTTCCCAAGACAGACATTTCAGCAGAAATAAGACCTTTCTTTTGTTTTTATTCCAGCCTCTTCGAAAGATAGTTTGGGTCTTACAATTCCATAAGCAGATGGAACAGGATTTTCCAACGACTATCAGTGTTCTAAATTCTTAATAACGGGAAAGTTTACATTTACTTTTAGCCAATCAGAATATTTCAGTAGAAATTTAACTTTTTTTTCTCTCGCACAACTTCCTATGTTTTAGAAAATCGCTTTTAAAAAAATGTTTTTAAATTTTTTTAAAACATTCTCCGAACATCCCCTAACTGTAATTTATTAATAGAGGATCACTTATTGCCTCTATCGATCACTTTTCTTCATATATTAAATCAAACAATTCTCTGCGCGCGAAGATAGGCCTCAGCTGCCGGCCGCCTCCTCTAATAAAAAAGCTAATTACAAAAACGCAATAATTTGCACACATGTTATTGTGCGGGAATTGAAGTCCATAAATCACTCTATATTCTAACTAAAATTTGTACTACTGTTCAGAACTGTTTTTTTTTTCGTAGCTCAATTTAAAGTAAAACGATTGTGTAAATTTTTTAGTGTTTCGAAGGTATGATTCCACGTGTATTTAACACAATATCTGGTTGTATAGAAACATGTTAAATATATCAATGAAAAGTACAATCCTTGAGGTAAAGTATCCATATATAATAAGAAGAATAACTCACTGAACTACAATGCAAAACGTATTTATTTCTACAGCTCGGTACACAACTGGGATGCGGACCAGATGAGTTCTTAACTATCGGCAACTTCCGACGTTTATATTGTCTACATACATTTTAGAATTCTACCCTCCTTTGCAGATAAGTGAAGAACAGTCATCTGGCAATAATTTTAGAGTGAAGAAAGATGAATTGGCGAGAGTTAGTAAAATACTTTTTTTCCAGCTAGATTTCGTATCTGGCCCACTGTGTGGTGCCCACCCAACATCGTGAGGCATTTGGGTAGCTACAATAAGTAGCGACTCCAGGTTGAGAATACCAGCTATAACGGCTGGAGGATCCGACATGCTGACCACATGTCACCCTACACTGACTAGATCATAGTCTACCTCTGTGATTAACACATGTGGATGTGAGGCCAACAGCCGGCTGGTCAGCCAAAAGCCTTCTACGCCTGTCGCGCTTTGAGTTTTTTTTTATGCCAAGAAGATAGGGATAAGTAGATTCCCGGGCAAGCGTCCTCTGCCATACCGTTCATCCGATTGAGATGGAGCTTTTTGAAAAATGTTCAGGAGATTCCGGGAATGAACATAGGCTATAAGAGAGTTGTAATAATCAACCACTCCACCCATAAAAATCACCCTTTGTAGTGAAAAACGTGAAATAAAGTCCCTATTTGACGCATAAGTGGCTTACGCTGCCTAAACCATAACAAATACCAAATTGATGTACACAGAATTGAACATCTAAAAAAACTCTACAAAAAGTAGAGTATAACAGCGCACGGCTGGTGTCAAAAACACATAAACATTTATTTAGGAGTAGCAGCGCACGCCGGGTATTAGCTAATGTATATATATATATATATATATATATATATATATAATGTATGAATGTCTGTCTGTCTGTCTGTCCTTTATGCGCTGCCATATCGTTCATCCGATTGTGATGGTGCTTTTTGCAAAATGTTCAGGAGTTTCCCTGGAAGGTTATAGTCTATAAGTGAGTTGTAAACCGCTTCTCCCTTTGTAGAGAAAAAGTGTTTTTCGGGACTTTTTGGACTGTTAAATGGCTTACGCTGTCTAAACCATAACATACACCAAATTAATGTGCACAGAATTGAACATCTCAGAAAAGTCTACAAAAAAGTCCGCAACAGCATATAACTTATCTATCTTTTACGGATAACTCACAATAACCATTTTTATCTTTCAGCTCATTGATACCAAGAAGATCGGGATGACTAGACTCCCGGGCAAGCGTAGCAGCGCACAGCGGGTATTCTTTTACGGATAACTCTCAATAACCATTTTTATCTTTCAGCTCACTTACGCCAAGAAATCGGGAAAATTAGATTCCCGGGCAACGCCGGGTAATCAGCACGGGGTATCTAAAAATAATTACGATATAAATTTATAATTATTTTCCTTTTCACTTTTTCAACTAAACATAAAAACACATTTCATTTTTTTAGGTGTAGCAACGCATGCCGGGTATTAACCAGTAACCTATAATACTAACCTATAATTTAAATTTTGCACAGATATATTTTAATACAGGGTTACGATACTTTTACGAGCCTGAAAATCATCAGACTCAGTACCCACAGCTTAACGTCCCTCCCGGAGAACTTCTCCCTTTGGATTTTCCCACCCTAAGTAGCCTATCCAATGGCCCCGGCCAGATTTGAACCCGAGACCCTCGGGACTAGAGGCAAATGCTCACGATATATACTACTCATTTCTTTAAAATAAATTAAACATGTCTTCAAAATAAAGCTTTTCCATTATAAATTTCGTGACAAGAGGGCGTATGAGGACTTATACCCCTCTTGCATTCTTCCTGGATTGTTGAGAATAGAACTTTTATTTGACACGTGAAATATTTTATTGATATAATTTTTTGTTCCTAAGTTACAATATTACAAACCACAGGACAGGAAATTAATTGTATTCTGATCCCAATAAAACTGTTAATTTTATACAAACTTATTGTCAGACAGTTGCTATGAAACTGAATCTTAAATTGAATATAAATTCTATCAGTTATAAATACTCTCTAAATTCTGTGTAAGTAAATTAAATCAAAAGGAATTAAATTGACATATTCTACAGGTTTAAATGAATAATTATTATAATAACTGAGCATAGAGAAACATGAATCGAGAGTGTAAAATATTACAATAAACATACTGTGGACAATAAAATAAAACATTACAGTTAGTTACGTAAAAAGTGAAAATTATCAACAAGAGAAAAAAGAATGAAGAAAAAGTCTAGATGAATTAAATGGACGAAATCGGCAGCTATAAGTTGAAAATACTTTAATACAATAACTGAGAAAAAGAGTAAGTAATGTCTATTACTTCATGAACGGAGTGTGGGTGTGAATTAATGCAATATACAAACTAATTTCAGCCTGCGGACAATAAAAAAATGAAATTCCAATCAGCTACATTAAAAAGTGAACATCATCAACAAGGCAAAAATGTGTTTTCTTACAGCGAGAAGCTAAAAAGGAGACATTGAATTTAAAAAAACATAAATCAATATTTGACCAAAAATGTCGCTCTAAATGCAACACACATGACAGTACAAAGAGTTCAGGAGATATCTAGAGAATATATTCAAAAGGAAATTTAGTTAATTCAGTAAAATAGCAATGCGGAGTAAAATGAAACATTTGGATTGTGTTAATATCCTCCTGATTCCCGAGGGAACAATTATAATTGAGATAAGCGTAAAAGTCCGACAAAATGATATCCGACTTCCTAGAGAGCAACTGTAACCACATCGACATCCTCGAGTGAGAAGAGAATCGAACACATCTCAGAACATCTTAATATTGGGACCATCCAGTGGAAAAAGAGTCGAAAATATAAGAGAAAATGGACTGCCGAGAGTACCGAGGGAACAGTTTGAAGAATATAGGAACCTCCAGCGAGAAAAGAAGAGAAAACAACCCACAAATTTTTCCCCGACTCCCGAGGGGAAAACCTGAAGAATATCGGGACCCTTGAGTGGGAGAAGAGGAGAAAACGTCCCACAACATTTCCCCGACTCCCGAGGGAAAAACCTGAAGAATATCGGGATCCTCCAGTGGGAGAAGAGGAGAAAACGTCCCACAACATTTTCCCCGACTCCCGAGGGAAAAACCTGAAGAATATCGGGATCCTCCAGTGGGAGAAGAGGAGAAAACGTCCCACAACATTTTCCCCGACTCCCGAGGGAAAAACCTGAAGAATATCGGGATCCTCCAGTGGGAGAAGAGGAGAAAAAGTCCCACAACATTTTCCCCGACTCCCGAGGGAAAAATCTAAAGAATATCGGCATCCTCCAGTGGGAGAAGAGGAGAAAACGTCCCACAACAATTTCCCCAACTCCCGAGGGAAAAACCTGAAGAATATCGGGATCCTCCAGTGGGAGAAGAGGAGAAAACGTCCCACAACATTTTCCCCGACTCCCGAGGGAAAAATCTGAAGAATATCGGGATCCTCCAGTGGGAGAAGAGGAGAAAACGTCCCACAACATTTTCCCCGACTCCCGAGGGAAAAATCTGAAGAATATCGGGTTCCTCCAGTGGGAGAAGAGGAGAAAACGTCCCACAACATTTTCCCCGACTCCCGAGGGAAAAATCTGAAGAATATCGGGATCCTCCAGTGGGAGAAGAGGAGAAAACGTCCCACAACATTTTCCCCGACTCCCGAGGGAAAAATCTAAAGAATATCGGGATCCTCCAGTGGGAGAAGAGGAGAAAACGTCCCACAACATTTTCCCCAACTCCCGAGGGAAAAACCTGAAGAATATCGGGATCCTCCAGTGGGAGAAGAGGAGAAAACGTCCCACAACATTTTCCCCGACTCCCGAGGGAAAAATCCGAAGAATATCGGGATCCTCCAGTGGGAGAAGAGGAGAAAACGTCCCACAACATTTCCCCGACTCCCGAGGGAAAAACCTGAAGAATATCGGGATCCTCCAGTGGGAGAAGAGGAGAAAACGTCCCACAACATTTTCCCCGACTCCCGAGGGAAAAACCTGAAGAATATCGGGATCCTCCAGTGGGAGAAGAGGAGAAAACGTTCCACAACATTTTCCCCGACTCCCGAGGGAAAAACCTGAAGAATATCGGGATCCTCCAGTGGGAGAAGAGGAGAAAACCTCCCACAACATTTTCCCCGACTCCCGAGGGAAAAATCCTGAAGAATATCGGGATCCTCCAGTGGGAGAAGAGGAGAAAACGTCCCACAACATTTTCCCCGACTCCCGAGGGAAAAACCTGAAGAATATCGGGATCCTCCAGTGGGAGAAGAGGAGAAAACGTCCCACAACATTTTCCCCGACTCCCGAGGGAAAACCCTGAAGAATATCGGGACCCTCCAGTGGGAGAAGAGGAGAAAACGTCCCACAACATTTTCCCCGACTCCCGAGGGAAAAATCTGAAGAATATCGGGGTCCTCCAGTGGAAGAAGAGGAGAAAACATCCCACAACATTTTCCCCGACTCCCGAGGGAAAAACCTGAAGAATATCGGGATCCTCCAGTGGGAGAAGAGGAGAAAACGTCCCACAACATTTTCCCCGACTCCCGAGGGAAAAATCTGAAGAATATCGGGATCCTCCAGTGGGAGAAGAGGAGAAAACGTCCCACAACATTTTCCCCGACTCCCGAGGGAAAAAAACTGAAGAATATCGGGATCCTCCAGTGGGAGAAGAGGAGAAAACGTCCCACAACATTTTCCCCGACTCCCGAGGGAAAAACCTGAAGAATATCGGGATCCTCCAGTGGGAGAAGAGGAGAAAACGTCCCACAACATTTTCCCCGACTCCCGAGGGAAAACCTGAAGAATATCGGGATCCTCCAGTGGGAGAAGAGGAGAAAACGTCCCACAACATTTTCCCCGACTCCCGAGGGAAAACCCTGAAGAATATCGGGATCCTCCAGTGGGAGAAGAGGAGAAAACGTCCCACAACATTTTCCCCGACTCCCGAGGGAAAAACCTAAAGAATATCGGGATCCTCCAGTGGGAGAAGAGGAGAAAACGTCCCACAACAATTTCCCCGACTCCCGAGGGAAAAACCTGAAGAATATCGGGATCCTCCAGTGGGAGAAGAGGAGAAAGCGTCCCACAACATTTTCCCGACTCCAGAGGGAAAAATCTGAAGACTATCGGGGTCCTCCAGTGGGAGAAGAGGAGAAAACGTCCTACTACATTTTCTCTGACTCCCGAGGGAAAAACCTGAAGAATATCGGGGTCCTCCAGTGGGAGAAGAGGAGAAAACGTCCAACAACATTTCCCCCGACTCCCGAGAGAAAACCTTAAGAATATCGGGATCCTTCAGTGGGAGAAATGGAAAAAAACGTCCCACAACATTTTCCCCGACTCCGAAGGAAAACCCTGAAGAATATGGGGTTCTTCCAGTGGGAGAAGAGGAGAAAACGTCCCACAACATTTTCCCCGACTCCCGAGGGAAAAACCTAAAGAATATCGGGTTCCTCCAGTGGGAGAAGAGGACAAAACGTCCCACAACATTTTCCCCAACTCCCGAGGGAATATCGGGATCCTCCAGTGGGAGAAGAGGAGAAAAAGTCCCATAATATTTTCCCCGACTCCCGAGGGAAAAATCTAAAGAATATCGGTATTCTCCAGTGGGAGAAGAGGAGAATACGTCCCACAACAATTTTCCCAACTCCCGAGGGAAAACCCTGAAGAATATCTGGATCCTCCATTGGGAGAAGAGGAGAAAAAGTCCCACAACATTTTCCCCAACTCCCGAGGGAAAAACCTGAAGAATATCGGGATCCTCCAGTGGGAGAAGAGGAGAAAACGTCCCACATTTTCCCCGACTCCCGAGGGGAAAACTTGATAAATATTGGGATCCTCCGTCGGGAGAGGAGTCTCAGCGTATCACAGTATTTTCTCCCACACACTCGCGTTCTGACTGATCAATTCTGGACTCCTGAGGACGAGAGGTTAAAATGTTACTAAAGACGCCTAACGCCTTGACAATAATATGGATACTTCCACATCACCAGTGTACAGTATTCGCAATACATGTGTTATATTCCTAATATTTTACATGTGTCAACATTATACACATTTTCTGCAACATTTATTATGTTATGTTGACGTCAGTTCATTCCTGTATCAGAATTATCAGTATTATCGCTATCATTAGGTCTGTGAATAATTTTAAGCAACGTCTTAGAATATGTAAATATATCTTTTTTAGGTGAACTGTCAGTACTGTCTACCCTTAATGTTAATAATTGTAAATAATAATTTGATCTAATGTAAATATATGTTAACGTATTTATTGAATAGGATGTTTGTAGATTTTATATTAAAAATGTTTTTTTTTAATTTTCAGAAGTGGATCTCTTTATTTACTCTGTAACTGTCGGCCATTTTGAATTTTCATAGCATAACTATATTGGAGAGGTAGTTATTTACGCAGTTAAACAAATTTAAGTTCCATTATCCTTAGAATATTTCAATAAAATAATTTTATAATATTTAGTAGAATATAAAATAAGTTACAATTTAATGAAATTTCCACATAAACTGCAAAAGACATTTAAAAATACATTCACAATCTTTTCCGGGCCTAAATATCTAATATATAAAAATTTATGTTTGTTGGTTTGTTTGTTTGTTTGTTTGTTTGTTTGTTCGTAGTTTATGCGCGGCCATACCGTTGATCTGATTGTGATAGACCATTTTGCAAAATGTTCAGGAGATTCCCGGGATGAACATAGGCTATAAGAGAGTTGAGATACTCAACTCCTACACCCTTAAAAATACCCTTTATAGTGAAAAACGCGAAAAAGTCATTTTTTTTTACTCTTCAATAGCTAACGCTGTCTAAACCATAAAAATACACAAAATTAATGTACGCAGAATTGAATGTCTCAAAAAACTCTACAAAGAAGTCCGCGACAACATACACTTTATATTTTACAGATAACACACAATTGCCATGTTTGTCTTTCATTGATGCCAAGGAGATCGGGATAAGTAGATTCCCGGGCAAGCATAGCAACGCACGGCGGGTATTCTTTCATGAATATCTAAAAAATAACGAATTTTGTCTTTCAGCTCATTTATGCCAAGTACATCGGGATGCGTAGATTCCCGGGCAACGCCGGGTAATCAGTTGGGGGATCTAAAAATAATAACGATATATATGTATACTTATTTTTCCTTTTGCTTACTCAACTAAGTGCAAAAACACATTATCATTTATTTAGGCGTAGCAGCGCACGCCGGGTATTAGCTAGTATTTAAATATATAATTATTGTGTACGTGTGTTTGATACTCTACTCCTCCTAAACGATTGGATCGATTTGGATGAAATTTGCTGTGTGTGTCTCATGGGGTCCCTCGATGGTTTAGATTCATAATTGACCCTTCAAAACCATTAGATATAGGAGTTCACCTGAAGTGAAAATTTAAAAATCGCTATAGCGCTCATTTCTCGATGTTTCACAACGAAATTTAGTATGTCCTGTTAAAATAAACCAAGGTTGGTATTATTAAAAAATGAGCGAAATCCGACAATTAGAAGTGGCGGTTTACTGAAATCCGAAATTAAAAACTGCCTGAACGACTGGACCGATTTTAATTATATGTTTTGTGTGTGTCTGAGTGGGTCCTGTATGATTTGGATTCCCTGAGGGTCCGTTTATAGGGCTCCAGCTGTGCTCACAACAGCAACAGGGCGCGTCCACGGGTGGCGGATAGGGGAACGGTAGGTGGTTTGCTTGCATTCCTCCCGGCAAGGTCCAGGCCGGACCTGCGGGCCATTTGTGAGGTCGTCAGGACTCGAGCGACCTGATATACTACATAGCTCGTGCTGCGCCCACTTCAGCGGCAAATCGCGTCCCCTCGGTGGCGTAGTGGGGAAAGGTCGGTGGATCTGCTAGTCAGTCCTCCCTTCCAAGTCCGATGGACTCGCGGACCATAACTGGGATCAACAGGAGACGAGCGCCCTGTTGTACTAAAGCTCAACTATCCCGGCCCACAGCGGGATTCGTGGCCTTCGTGGCGAGGCGGCAGAAGGCGGCAGACCAGGGCTCGGCTCGGACCAGTGCAGAGGGGAGCAACTGTACTGGTTCCTGGCTCAGCCTATGGGCTCGTCGACAAACTGTGGGGTCGCCAGGAGATGAGCACCTGGATGTACTAAAAGTTTCACACTGTGGGGCTTGTGGGCTCAAGCCCTAGCCGGTCTCACAACGGCTGCAGGATACGTCCCTGGTGGCAGAACAGGGGAACGGTCGGTGGATCTGCGACAGCAGTCCTCCCGGCTAGGCTCAAGGAGCCCGTGGACCAACTGTGGGGTCGTCAGGAATGAGCGACCTGACGACTACGAAGCTCAGCAATTCCCAGCAGTTGCAACTCCAACACTTTCTCCCTAGAGGTGTTGGTTCCAAGCCCAGAACTCTTGAACGTGGACGTGAACATAGTTATAGGGAGGACAAGTTTAGGACTTGGGAGTATGGTCATGACGACCGAGGTATCCCAAGGGGTGGTAGCAGGGCCTTAGATGTCCTAAGATGTATGATTTGGATTCACAATTGGACTCGGTAGGTGGCGCTGCGACCGGGTTTATATGATTATTTTATATCAGATGTGTATTATCGACTTACTCCACGCAACAACAATGTGACGTAATCATGCACGCTTAACAGATGGCAGTGAGGAGTTTTATCGCGAACTAATTTACTACGTCTTAATTAGTGAATTTTATGGTAGAAAAGTATGACACGACAATTGTACGTTCGGACAGGACAACGTCTGCTGGTCCGCTAGTATCTCCCAGTTATAATATAACAATGCTAAACATGCTCTCTTACTTTGAGAGAGGAAAACATAACGCGTATTTAAGAATAAATAATTTAGAAAAAGTTTCTAAGAAATAAAGACTGAGGGACAGATGAATGCAATGAGCTACGTGGAACTACACTGCGATGGGCTGGGCTTATGACACGAGATTGGAATGAAAAAGGGACATAGAAATTTTCTACAGAAAAACTAGATCGAAAGCGTCCACGTGGAAAAATCCCTGCTTCTAGACTAGCAGGTCCGGTTTCGGTACCTGGCAGGGTTCAAAAAATTAATTGTAGAATTAATTAAATTAATTTCCAAGGCGGCTCCGTGGCGCTCGCCTCTCATCGCTGGGGTCCCGATATCGAGTCTCGGTCATTCCATGTGGGTTTCGTGGTGGACGACACGGAGCTTGGGCAGGTTTTTCACGGGGTTTCTCCCGTTTTCCCCTGTCACAATATCATTCCACCATTTCTCCATACTCATCTCATCCATTTCGTTTCATTTCGTTCATCTGCCCCCGTGATGGTGCGTCAGGCGTGGTCGGCTGGCACCCTCGTCATTAGCAGACCTCGGCCGCGGTGGACTAGTGGTTATGCTCCTTGCCTCTGGTCCCGAGGGTCGCGGGTTCAAACTCGGCCGTAGTCGATGGATTTTTTAGGACGGAAAAATCCAAGGAGCAAGTCCTCCGGGAGGGACTTTAAGCCGTGGGTCCCGAGTCTGACGATTTTCAGGCTCGTAAAAAATCCATAAGCCTGAATGAAAAGGCCTCTAAGCAAAATTTGCCGAATTTTCCCGTCCTAATACTACCTTAGTTTCCTAGATGTCAATATGAGGCGGAACGCTGACCACGGACCACTCAAAATGACATCTATACGAAAACAAGTGTAACTAAATTAGTATGGTTCAAATTCTCCCCTGTAGGGGGAGAGCGCCTAAATCTCTGTAAAGGGAAAACATAGGCTTACAATACAATACAATATATGGGGCTTCATCTCATCTCTCGGCCCGACTCTGAGTTCGACAAGAGTTGAGAATATTTATTTTATTTTATAAAATTGGGGCCAGAAGAGGTGGTGATGCATAAGTTTTAATCACTAGATTGTGCACCAGATCCCTGCATTAAATTGCAAACCTTTGCGCAGTACATACGAGTATGTTGAGAAGGCTGTGGTGCTGTTGAAACTGATTCGTCTTTCGGATGGAGATGTTAAGCTAGGCGGCTCCTTGGTGCTTTTCGACAGGAATAATCCAATGTCCCGACACCTCGTTTCACCTTCTCCTTTCTCTTCATCGTCATCCCTCATAAAATAAGTTTGCACTACACAAACACACGAAACTACACTCATCCGATACTACACTAGATGCGCAATACGAGAATACATATTATACGTAAAGTGTCTGCCGAAGGGGCGTGTGAATTGGAAATAGACCACATTAACATCATCAATTTGCCCAGAATGGAACCCGATACACGAAAATCGCAAAGGATGGCATTAGAACTAACCCAAATTTTACAAAAGAAATGTTCCTACTTATATTTAACTTAAAAATAGTTGTAACAACAACATTAAAAGAAAATTACATATTAAAACTATTTTCCATAAAACTATATGTCGTAATAATGTATTTTTGAGATACAATAAAACTCTTTGAGGTGATGCAACTTTTTATATGGCTTGAATCTAACTAACTGACTCACAGTCACTACCAAACCCACAGACACGGACATAAGATCTCCATACATACCTATCCCCAGCTAATGTTTTCAAATCACCCACATATAATTTACAAACCTTAAATCGTGATTAATTTTATTCCCCCATATCATTTTTTGTCCACCTTCTGGTAAATATTTCATAATTGTATATTTTAATACCTACTGGTAGCTTTCCTACAATGACTTTCTATACTCCTTGTCATTACCCCACTTCATTTTTGTTCTACCTACTGGCAGCTTTCCTTCTGGTTTTCCTACAAGGAATTTCCATGTCCTTCTTTCATTGCTGTTCTCCCACCTCATTTATGGTCTACCTACTGGCAGCTTTCCTTCTGGTTTTCCTACAAGGAATTTCCATGTCCTTCTTTCATTGCTGTTCTCCCACCTCGTTTATGGTCTACCTACTGGCAGCTTTCCTTCTGGTTTTCCTACAAGGAATTTCCATGTCCTTCTTTCATTGCTGTTCTCCCACCTCGTTTATGGTCTACCTACTGGCAGCTTTCCTTCTGGTTTTCCTACAAGGAATTTCAATGTCCTTCTTTCATTGCTGTTCTCCCACCTCATTTATGGTCTACCTACTGGCAGCTTCCCTTCTGGTTTTACTACAAGGAAATTCAATGTCCTTCTTTCATTGCTGTTCTCCCACCTCATTTATGGTCTACCTACTGGCAGCTTTCCTTCTGGTTTTCCTACAAGGAATTTCCATGTCCTTCTTTCATTGCTGTTCTCCCACCTCGTTTATGGTCTACCTACTGGCAGCTTTCCTTCTGGTTTTCCTACAAGGAATTTCAATGCCCTTCTTTCATTGCTGTTCTCCCACCTCGTTTATGGTCAACCTACTGGCAGCTTTCCTTCTGGTTTTCCTACAAGGAATTTCCATGTCCTTCTTTCATTGCTGTTCTCCCACCTCGTTTATGGTCTACCTACTGGCAGCTTTCCTTCTGGTTTTCCTACAAGGAATTTCAATGCCCTTCTTTCATTGCTGTTCTCCCACCTCATTTATGGTCTACCTACTGGCAGCTTTCCTTCTGGTTTTCCTACAAGGAATTTCCATGTCCTTCTTTCATTGCTGTTCTCCCACCTCGTTTATGGTCTACCTACTGGCAGCTTTCCTTCTGGTTTTCCTACAAGGAATTTCAATGTCCTTCTTTCATTGCTGTTCTCCCACCTCATTTATGGTCTACCTACTGGCAGCATTCCTTCTGGTTTTCCTACAAGGAATTTCAATGTCCTTCTTTCATTGCTGTTCTCCCACCTCGTTTATGGTCTACCTACTGGCAGCTTTCCTTCTGGTTTTCCTACAAGGAATTTCAATGTCCTTCTTTCATTGCTGTTCTCCCACCTCATTTATGGTCTACCTACTGGCAGCTTTCCTTCTGGTTTTCCTACAAGGAATTTCAATGTCCTTCTTTCATTGCTTTTCTCCCACCTCGTTTATGGTCTACCTACTGGCAGCTTTCCTTCTGGTTTTCCTACAAGGAATTTCCATGTCCTTCTTTCATTGCTGTTCTCCCACCTCGTTTATGGTCTACCTACTGGCAGCTTTCCTTCTGGTTTTCCTACAAGGAATTTCAATGTCCTTCTTTCATTGCTGTTCTCCCACCTCATTTATGGTCTACCTACTGGCAGCTTCCCTTCTGGTTTTCCTACAAGGAATTTCAATGTCCTTCTTTCATTGCTGTTCTCCCACCTCATTTATGGTCTACCTACTGGCAGCTTTCCTTCTGGTTTTCCTACAAGGAATTTCAATGTCCTTCTTTCATTGCTGTTCTCCCACCTCGTTTATGGTCTACCTACTGGCAGCTTTCCTTCTGGTTTTCCTACAAGGAATTTCAATGTCCTTCTTTCATTGCTGTTCTCACACCTCGTTTATGGTCTACCTACTGGCAGCTTTCCTTCTGGTTTTCCTACAGGGAATTTCCATGTCCTTCTTTCATTGCTGTTCTCCCACCTCGTTTATGGTCTACCTACTGGCAGCTTTCCTTCTGGTTTTCCTACAAGGAATTTCCATGTCCTTCTTTCATTGCTGTTCTCCCACCTCGTTTATGGTCTACCTACTGGCAGCTTTCCTTCTGGTTTTCCTACAAGGAATTTCCATGTCCTTCTTTCATTGCTGTTCTCCCACCTCGTTTATGGTCTACCTACTGGCAGCTTTCCTTCTGGTTTTCCTACAAGGAATTTCAATGCCCTTCTTTCATTGCTGTTCTCCAACCTCATTTATGGTCTACCTACTGGCAGCTTTCCTTCTGGTTTTCCTACAAGGAATTTCCATGTCCTTCTTTCATTGCTGTTCTCCCACCTCGTTTATGGTCTACCTACTGGCAGCTTTCCTTCTGGTTTTCCTACAAGGAATTTCAATGTCCTTCTTTCATTGCTGTTCTCCCACCTCATTTATGGTCTACCTACTGGCAGCTTCCCTTCTGGTTTTCCTACAAGGAATTTCAATGTCCTTCTTTCATTGCTGTTCTCCCACCTCATTTATGGTCTACCTACTGGCAGCTTTCCTTCTGGTTTTCCTACAAGGAATTTCACTGTCCTTCTTTCATTGCTGTTCTCCCACCTCGTTTATGGTCTACCTACTGGCAGCTTCCCTTCTGGTTTTCCTACAAGGAATTTCAATGTCCTTCTTTCATTGCTGTTCTCCCACCTCATTTATGGTCTACCTACTGGCAGCTTTCCTTCTGGTTTTCCTACAAGGAATTTCAATGTCCTTCTTTCATTGCTGTTCTCCCACCTCGTTTATGGTCTACCTACTGGCAGCTTTCCTTCTGGTTTTCCTACAAGGAATTTCCATGTCCTTCTTTCATTGCTGTTCTCCCACCTCGTTTATGGTCTACCTACTGGCAGCTTTCCTTCTGGTTTTCCTACAAGGAATTTCCATGTCCTTCTTTCATTGCTGTTCTCCCACCTCATTTATGGTCTACCTACTGGTAGCTTTCCTTCTGGTTTTCCTACAAGGAATTTCAATGTCCTTCTTTCATTGCTGTTCTCCCACCTCATTTATGGTCTACCTACTGGTAGCTTTCCTTCTGGTTTTCCTACAAGGAATTTCAATGTCCTTCTTTCATTGCTGTTCTCCCACCTCATTTATGGTCTACCTACTGGCAGCTTCCCTTCTGGTTTTCCTACAAGGAATTTCAATGTCCTTCTTTCATTGCTGTTCTCCCACCTCATTTATGGTCTACCTACTGGCAGCTTTCCTTCTAGATTTCCTACAAGGAATTTCCATGTCCTTCTTTCATTGCTGTTCTCCCACATCATTTATGGTCTACCTACTGGCAGCTTTCCTTCTGGTTTTCCTACAAGGAATTTCCATGTCCTTCTTTCATTGCTGTTCTCCCACCTCGTTTATGGTCTACCTACTGGCAGCTTTCCTTCTGGTTTTCCTACAAGGAATTTCCATGTCCTTCTTTCATTGCTGTACTCCCACCTCATTTATGGTCTACCTACTGGCAGCTTTCCTTCTGGTTTTCCTACAAGGAATTTCCATGTCCTTCTTTCATTGCTGTTCTCCCACCTCATTTATGGTCTACCTACTGGCAGCTTTCCTTCTGGTTTTCCTACAAGGAATTTCCATGTCCTTCTTTCATTGCTGTTCTCCCACCTCATTTATGGTCTACCTACTGGCAGCTTTCCTTCTGGTTTTCCTACAAGGAATATCCATGTCCTTCTTTCATTGCTGTTCTCCCACCTCGTTTATGGTCTACCTACTGGCAGCTTTCCTTCTGGTTTTCCTACAAGGAATTTCCATGTCCTTCTTTCATTGCTGTTCTCCCACCTCATTTATGGTCTACCTACTGGCAGCTTCCCTTCTGGTTTTCCTACAAGGAATTTGCATGTCCTTCTTTCATTGCTGTTCTCCCACCTCGTTTATGGTCTACCTACTGGCAGCTTTCCTTCTGGTTTTCCTACAAGGAATTTCCATGTCCTTCTTTCATTGCTGTTCTCCCACCTCGTTTATGGTCTACCTACTGGCAGCTTTCCTTCTGGTTTTCCTACAAGGAATTTCAATGCCCTTCTTTCATTGCTGTTCTCCCACCTCGTTTATGGTCTACCTACTGGCAGCTTTCCTTCTGGTTTTCCTACAAGGAATTTCCATGTCCTTCTTTCATTGCTGTTCTCCCACCTCGTTTATGGTCTACCTACTGGCAGCTTTCCTTCTGGTTTTCCTACAAGGAATTTCAAAGCCCTTCTTTCATTGCTGTTCTCCCACCTCGTTTATGGTCTACCTACTGGCAGCTTTCCTTCTGGTTTTCCTACAAAGAATTTCCATGTCCTTCTTTCATTGCTGTTCTCCCACCTCATTTATGGTCTACCTACTGTTAGCTTTCCTTCTGATTTTCCTACAAGGAATTTCAATGCCCTTCTTTCATTGCTGTTCTCCCACCTCGTTTATGGTCTACCTACTGGCAGCTTTCCTTCTGGTTTCCTACAAGGAATTTCCATGTCCTTCTTTCATTGCTGTTCTCCCACCTCGTTTATGGTCTACCTACTGGCAGCTTTCCTTCTGGTTTTCCTACAAGGAATTTCAATGCCCTTCTTTCATTGCTGTTCTCCCACCTCATTTATGGTCTACCTACTTGCAGCTTTCCTTCTGGTTTTCCTACAAGGAATTTCAATGTCCTTCTTTCATTGCTGTTCTCCCACCTCGTTTATGGTCTACCTACTGGCAGCTTTCCTTCTGGTTTTCCTACAAGGAATTTCCATGTCCTTTCATTGCTGTTCTCCCACCTCGTTTATGGTCTACCTACTGGCAGCTTTCCTTCTGGTTTTCCTACAAGGAATTTCAATGTCCTTCTTTCATTGCTGTTCTCCCACCTCATTTATGGTCTACCTACTGGCAGCTTCCCTTCTGGTTTTCCTACAAGGAATTTCCATGTCCTTCTTTCATTGCTGTTCTCCCACCTCGTTTATGGTCTACCTACTGGCAGCTTCCCTTCTGGTTTTCCTACAAGGAATTTCAATGTCCTTCTTTGATTGCTGTTCTCCCACCTCGTTTATGGTCTACCTACTGGCAGCTTCCCTTCTGGTTTTCCTACAAGGAATTTCAATGTCCTTCTTTCATTGCTGTTCTCCCACCTCGTTTATGGTCTACCTACTGGCAGCTTCCCTTCTGGTTTTCCTACAAGGAATTTCAATGTCCGTCTTTCATTGCTGTTCTCCCACCTCGTTTATGGTCTACCTGCTGGCAGCCTCCCTTCTGGTTTTCCTACAAGGAATTTCAATGTCCTTCTTTCATTGCTGTTCTCCCACCTCGTTTATGGTCTACCTACTGGCAGCTTCCCTTCTGGTTTTCCTACAAGGAATTTCAATGTCCTTCTTTCATTGCTGTTCTCCCACCTCGTTTATGGTCTACCTACCGGCAGCTTTCCTTCTGGTTTTCCTACAAGGAATTTCAATGTCCTTCTTTCATTGCTGTTCTCCCACCTCATTTATGGTCTACCTACTGGCAGCTTCCCTTCTGGTTTTCCTACAAGGAATTTCAATGTCCTTCTTTCATTGCTGTTCTCCCACCTCATTTATGGTTCTACCTATACTGGCAGCTTTCCTTCTGGTTTCCTACAAGGAATTTCAATGTCCTTCTTTCATTGCTGTTCTCCCACCTCGTTTATGGTCTACCTACTCGGCGCTTTCCTTCTGGTTTTCCTACAAGGAATTTCAATGTCCTTCTTTCATTGCTGTTCTCCCACCTCGTTTATGGTCTATCCTACTGGCAGCTTTCCTTCTGGTTTTCCTACAGGGAATTTTCCATGTCCTTCTTTCATTGCTGTTCTCCCACCTCGTTTATGGTCTACCTACTGGCAGCTTTACTTCTGGTTTTCCTACAAGGAATTTCCATGTCCTTCTTTCATTGCTGTTCTTCCCACCTCGTTTATGGTCTACCTACTGGCAGCTTTCCTTCTGGTTTTCCTACAAGGAATTTCAATGCCCCTTCTTTCATTGCTGTTCTCCAACCTCATTTATGGTCTACCTACTGGCAGCTTTCCTTCTGGTTTTCCTACAAGGAATTCCATGTCCTTCTTTCATTGCTGTTCTCTCCACCCTCATTTATGGTCTAACCTACTGGTAGCTTTCCTTCTGGTTTTCCTACAAGAATTTCAATGTCCTTCTTTCAATTGCTGTTCTCCCACCTCATTTATGGTCTACCTACTGGTAGCTTTCCTTCTGGTTTTCCTACAAGGAAATGTTTTCACATTCAAATGTCCTTCTTCATTGCTGTTCTCCCACCTCATTTAGGTCTACCTACGGGCAGCTTCCCTTCTAGGTTTTCCTACAAGGAATTTCAATGTCCTTCTTTCATTGCTGTTCTCCTCCACCTCATTTATGGTCTACCTACTGGCAGCTTTCCTTCTGGTTTTCCTACAAGGAATTTCCATGTCCTTCTTTCATTGCTGTTCTCCCACCTCATTTATGGTCTACCTACTGGCAGCTTTCCTTCTGGTTTTCCTACAAGGAATTTCCATGTCCTTCTTTCATTGCTGTTCTCCCACCTCGTTTATGGTCTACCTACTGGCAGCTTTCCTTCTGGTTTTCCTACAAGGAATTTCCATTTCCTTCTTTTCATTGCTGTACTCCCACCTCATTTATGGGTCTACCTACGGCAGCTTGCCTTCTGGTTTTCCTACAAGGAATTTCCATGTCCTTCTTTCATTGCTGTTCTCCCACCTCATTTATGGTCTACCTACTGGCAGCTTTCCTTCTGGTTTTCCTACAAGGAATTTCCATGTCCTTCTTTCATTGCTGTTCTCCCACCTCATTTATGGTCTACCTACTGGCAGCTTTCCTTCTGGTTTTCCTACAAGGAATCCCATGTCCTTCTTTCATTGCTGTTCTCCCACCCTCGTTTATGGTCTACCTACTGGCAGCTTTCCTTCTGGTTTTCCTACAAGGAATTTCCATGTCCTTCTTTCATTGCTGGTTCTCCCACCTCATTATGCTAACCTACCTACTGGCAGCTTCCCTTCTGGTTTTCCTACAAGGAATTTGGCATGTCCTTCTTTCATTGCGTTCTCCCACCTCGTTTATGGTCTACCTACTGGCAGCTTTCCTTCTTGGTTGTCCTACAAGAATTTCCATGTCTTCTTTCATTGCTGTTCTCTCCACTTCGTTTATGGTCTACCTACTGGCAGCTTTCCTTTCTGGTTTTCCTACAAGGAATTTCAATGCCCTTCTTTCATTGCTGTTCTCCCACCTCGTTTATGGTCTACTACTGGCAGCTTTCTTCTGGTTTTCCTACAAGGAATTTCCAGGCCTTCTTTCTTGCTGTTTCTCCCCACCCCAATTCGTTTATATGGACCTACTAC
Source organism: Diploptera punctata (assembly GCA_030220185.1). Lineage (NCBI taxonomy): Eukaryota > Metazoa > Arthropoda > Insecta > Blattodea > Blaberidae > Diploptera > Diploptera punctata. The sequence goes on along the minus strand of JASPKZ010007538.1, from coordinate 792 downwards.
TGGCCAGCTTTCCTTCTGGTTTCCTATCAGGATTTCCAAACAACGCCTTCTTTCATTGCTGTTCTCCCCACCTCGTTTATGGTCCTACCTACTGGCACTTTCCTTCGTGTTTTCCTACAAAGAATTCCATGTCCTTCTTTCTTTTCATTCTTTCATTGCTGTTCTCCCCCCATCATTTCTGGTCTACCTACTGTTAGTTTCCTTCTTGATTTTTTCCCTACAAGGAATTCATGCCCTTCTTTCATTGCTGTTTCTCCACCCTCGTTTCTGGTCTCCACTGGCAGCTTTCCTTCTGGTTGCCTACAAGGAATTTCATGTCCTTCTTTTCATTGCTGTTCTCCCCCACCTCGTTTATGGTCTACTACTGGCAGCTTTCCTCTGTTTTCCTACAAGGAAATTTCAATGCCCTTCTTTCATTGCTGTTCTCCCACCTCATTTATGGTCTACCTACTGGCAGGCTTCCTTCTGGTTTTCCTACAAGGAATTTCCATGTCCTTCTTTCATTGCTGTTCTCCCACCTCATTTTGGTCTACCTACTGGCAGCTTTCCTTCCTGGTTTTTCCTACAAGGGAAATTTTCCATGTCTTCTTTCATTGCTTTTCTCCACCTCTTTTATGGTCTACCTCTGGCAGCTTTCCTTCGTTTTTCTACAAGGAATTCAATGTCCTTCTTTCTTGCGTTCTCCCCCTCATTTTATGGTCTACCTACTGGCAGCTTCCCTTCTGGTTTTCCTACAAGGATTTTCTATGTCCCTTCTTTCATTGCTGTTCTCCCCTCCCCCTCGTTTTATGG